>JAQFXU010003181.1:0-17206 GCA_034693705.1 Spatulosminthurus flaviceps | reverse complement strand
TTAGCATTTATTTTCAAATCAATTTCGTAATAATAATGTTATTCTTATTTTGCTGTGCGCGATCTTCGTATTGCATTAAATTTTTTGCCTCAACTTGTTTTATATTATTTTAGGCCCAGCCATTATTGCACTTCGCTCTCGACGCTCTCCACTCCAGTGTGACTGTGACCTGTGACTGTTGCGGTGATTGATGAGAGAAGAACAAGGCGTGATCAAGTAAAAATCTAAAGAAAACAAAGAACCCATTTCCATAATTTCAGTGAACTTAACTGTTCCTCTTATTACTACTTACAATTCGAGTCACAAATCGCCGCCAATTATTTTCATGAAACAAGAACAACAAACAATATTATTCTTATTCTTGATTAGAGCCTGCTGAAGAAGAGTCAGTCAGATGCTCGAAACGTTGCTCCAATAAATAAATTATTTTCCAATTTCTGTGAAGTATTTACCATACATTATTACATATTAAATAACAACTAACAACAGTGCTATACTAATTCGTAAATCTTAAGCTGGATCGAAGCATATACAAAATAACAAAATGAACAATAATTTCGGAAAGATCCACCACCCTCAACCACCTTTGCGCCTTGCACTCGTGCTCCTGCTTCTTATTGGTAAAATTATAAAAACATGATGATAGTAATAAATTGAATGAAATTATTATGGCTACCAATAGTACACCGAAATAAATAATCAAAGAAATGAAAAAAAGTCTTTTCATGTCCTTTCAAAAATTATTCATGTTTGATGGAGATGATAAAACAGTAAATTGTAATTTGTTATCACCACAGGCTGCAACTTTGTCGGTGTAACAACTCAAAATACAACTACTACTGGCAGCACGGGAAGCACCAATGTTACAATGTCGACACCGGCTGGTAATACTACAACCAGTCCTCCTCCGACTATTGCTACCGAAGAGCAGGGCTGCACCGCTTCAATATTAGAAATTTTTTCCACGACCATACTTATCTGCTTCGGTCTAGCGTTTTTCACTGAATAACTTAATACCTCAATAAATATGTATTACACATAACATTACATTTTAGTAAAACAGAAACTTCCTTTCTATCCCAGCCTAATGAGGCGAGCACGCTGCATATTTCTTGTATATTGTCCAAGTTTGCCTCTCCGGTGCTAGCTATTAAATGCCGACAGCCCTAGAGTCTAGAGAACGATATGGAGAGCAGTCCAGTTTAAAAATGATTCATGTTGAACATAGGAATGAGAAAAAAGAAAACATGGCATTGTGATAATAACTATAGAAGGCGGCATTTAGCAAAAACTTCAGCTCGGCCTGCGGCCTCGCTCTAGCGGCGGTTTGAGTTATTGCTCATGCGCACAACTGAGAGCATTGAACGAACGAACCAAGACAAATCTGCTCATTTAAATCCTTAGTATTGATTATTATTATTGTTGTTCATAACTCGTAAAAACTAATCGCGAGCTGATGGCTTCTATTTTATTCTGTAGCATCAAACATGTCAGCATTTTCCTATTATAATTTCACTATTTTCAGGTTTTTTTCAACAGATTTTCACTTTCGAGCCTTGGAATTCTTGTACTGTTATTTAGATATTTACTGAAAAGATGTGTAGTTATTCTTTCGCCAAATAAACGCCGCGCATCGTCAAAGTCTTTAACTTCGGGTTTTAGGTGGTACCGGTACCAGGTAAAATAGTATAATATATATATCCACCAAAGTTCAAAAGTTACAGCTACGCAAACCTTAAGGACTAAAATGGTGGATAAACTAATGATATTTCATGTGTATTTTGTGAGAAAATTTTTTTTCTCGGAGACAAGCTGAACATTTAGAAAAGTATAACAAATACGGTTTTAGAATCATCAAATATCATTGCAATCGGTTCGGAGGTTCAAAAGTTACAAAAAATCTAAATTTAGGAGCCGAATTGGGGATAAAATATCCAATTTTGCATGTTACTAAACTACATCTTTGCCATTTATTTACTCGAAAACCAAGGCCCCCACGGATACACGGTAGGGACCGTTGAAAAGCACTCACGAAGAGCTTTCGAATGATATCTACCACATAAGAATCGAAGTCCTTCACTTGGTGGGTCCACATTGTTAGTATTACAAAATTTTGGTTACAAGAATATTTTAAAAGTCAAATGTGACATGTACTGGGCGTATTACTTTAATGTATGCAATACAGTTATATATTGTTAAACAACAGCACAAAATACTCCGCTACAGTGTAATAATTAATGAGCTGACGGCAGACGTGCAATTTTACACGAATGCATTCAATTTCAAGTGTTATTGAAATGATTGGAGTGAACAACACAGTCAACAATGGCTTGGTAGCTAATTTACTAATCCTTTCAAAATCCTCAAAAGAATATCTGAGCTCGTGATTTTAATATGTATATCTATAGATAGAAAAACAGGAGAGGCATAGTAAATAAGGTGGCATTTGAATAAAGCAATGTTTTAATGCCTCTCCCCCCTTATCATAATTTCGACCTTTAGTATAGTATGTAGTTATACACATGTTTATCGTATAAATACTGTAATCAACTCCGTCTGTGAGATTTTATTTGATAAAAATATTAAATATTAGCTGCAAATGTGGAGCAACACTTCAGTTCATCATTTTGATGAAGTTATATACTTACTTAAAGGGTAATAACAATCTTTAGCGGGACATGTGCTCACATGATTTGCATGGTAAAATTTAATTAATAGCTTGTCGTAGGGAAGTTTGTAAAGGGTCATCGACCCTACATGCGCATCATGCGCATAAACATTAAAATAAATTAATTAATACAATTATCGGGATGACTTTGACTATTTCACATCCATTTAAACAATAAGTCTAAGATATGTACATAATTTTGTCTGGAGTATTCAAACGTCATTTAAACTAATTTTTACGATTACTAATTTACAAAGTATGTGATGCTTTATATTGAAAGTTTAGTAAACATAATGATTATATTGTAAATGTAGTCACCTGATATCTAATTTAAAAATTAGGCCAGTACAAATACCTTTTTCCTGTCATTTTAGCCAAATAAACTGAATACTTCAACAGTATCAAAGTATCAACAGCATTTTAAGTAAATACGTTGACAATCCTCTGTACTCCTATAAAATTTTCCATCCTCCATTCATCATTGATGAATCCATCCAAGCATCATATTTATAATTGACTCACATAGTATAAAAAATCCCTTTTGTATAAACCTCACTCTTCAAATATCACATAAAGTAAACTAAAGTTTCATTCCGAAGGATATAGAGTTCCACCAGCCAAGTGAGATGGCCAGCTATATAGATTTAATGATTTAAATGATAATTGCTCAAATACAAAGGAGCAAAACATTTATGAAAAAACCAAATGTCCCATCATGTTAGAGCCTTTAAGCAGATTATACACAAACATACGCAGCCTTTAAACTATGCAAAGATATGTACGTGTGAACTATGTACATACGTATATAGTCACATTCACAAAGCCCCAATCACGAGACCTTGGCTTTACAATATAGCAAATAGCAACTTTAATAAATTAACCTTCACTTTCAACAGGTTCGAGTACTGGCTTAAAGTACTTTATAAAGCAAAAAGGCATGTTGATTTCAAATTAAAGAAGCGCCAAGCATCCTTCATCCCTCACACAGTTTTATAAATATATCATGTGGATTTTCTCACTTCAGTGTCTTTGGAAGGGGATGAAGGAGTAGAAGACTTTTGATTAGTACAGAAAAGTATACGATTAATTTCTAATATTTGTAATAATTAAAAATTATCTAGTCAACATTTACAGGTGAATGAATGGCTTTATAAATTGCACACTTTTTTCATTATACTACAATAGTTTTTGTCCCAATTTTTGTAATCCCGTTCATTTGAAAATTAACTAAGCCCTATATAAATATTACTAGACTAAATAAAGTAGACTTGTTAAAAAAAGGCTTGTCCGGAGGCCAGTGGAAAAGAATTTGTTGTAGAGGTCAAAAAAATATTGTTAGTTTAATAATATACTCGATCAAAATGGAGAGACGACCACGTAATCACACCTTAACAGTAGATACAGATTTGACAGACTACGACGAAGAGGTAATTGAGCCTATAAAAAGAAGTATAGGTTGGAGAGCTAAGCAAATTGCGAAACGGAGGTTACCATTTTTAACGTGGGTTCCAAAGTACAAAGCAAATTTCCTTGTCGCGGATATGATTGCGGGCATAACTGTTTGGCTGACAGCAGTACCTCAGTCAATGGCCTACGCCGCCGTGGCGGGATTAACGCCAGAGGTGATTACTATATTTCCTTGGATCCATTTAGTTATGTATATAGTATTTATTTTTATTTTTAAATATCTGCGTATTTAAAAGAAACGTTTTTTTAAAATTTCAGTATGGATTGTATTCACATTTTGTGGGCCCATTTGTCTACATCTTGCTAGGGTCCGTAAGGCAAGTGACCATTGGGCCTACGGCTGTGGTTGAGTTGATGACACATCAAACCTGTGGAGATGACTTTCCTCAGTGTGTTATTCTCATGGGATTTTATAGTGGTGTTATCCAGCTATTGCTTGGAGTTCTTCATTTAGGTATGTATTGAGAATTGACAATAGTAATTCATTAAAATGTATAACCCGGGTAGGTGTGTAATTGACAATTTATTACGATTTCAGGTGCTTTAATTAGCTTCATATCCGAACCGGTCACAATAGGCTTTACAGTTGGGTCTGTCTGTACGATTGGATCGGCACAAGTCAAGAACCTTCTGGGACTGGCTGGCAAGCCAGAAGGAAATAACGTGGTTAGCATTTGGAAACATGTGATCGAGAACATTGACACAACAAAAACCGGAGATTCTGTACTGGGTCTCTGTTGTATTATTTTACTGCTACTTTTGCAGGTATATTGTATTTGACTTGATTTAGATCAGTTAGCGCAACCTGTTACGTACGTACCTTGTAAAACTTATGGAATTTATAGAACGTGTAAACCAAAATTTTACATGTAAAATTTTGGTTTACACGTTCTATAAATTCCATAGGTTTTACACAGGACATGTAAAAGGTTGTGCTAACTGATTAATAAACCAAGCAAAGAATTCCTGGGCTTAGCTTCTTTTTTCATTGATATTTTTTAGAAATTAAGAGATGTGAAGCCTCCAGCGAATACAAGGTTCCCTCAAGTTTGGCGTCAAACTCTACGTTGGTTGGTGCTGGGTAGGAATGCCATCTCCATTCTCTTAAGTGCTGTTGTTGCATATGCTTGGTCATCCGAGCCACCATTTGCTTTAACGGGGAAGGTTCAAAGTGGGCTACCTCCCGTTGGGCTACCAGAATTTGAGCTGAGTGACCCTAGTGGGAACTCGACGATGTCTTTTGTGGAGACATTGGAATTTGTAAGGACGGGCCCTATTGTAGTGGCTCTCATTGCTACTCTTCAAAATGTTGCTATTAGTAAGATCTACGGGAGTGGACAGACTATTGATGGATCTCAGGAGTTGATCTCATTAGGAGCTACAAATATGATCGGTAAGCTTTCAAAAATAATGTACAACAAAAATATGCCTTACAAGATTGATTGAATGTACGAAACTGTTACTCTACTAGAATTATTTTAAGTTTTCCAAAAAATCACTATAACTTTGTGGACAATATTTCATTCGGGTGTGTTACGTTTTCAGGAGGATTTTTCAGTAGTTTGCCTACGTCTGGATCCTTCACGAGGTCGGCCATAAATGATGCTAGCGGTGTTAAGAGCCAGTTTGGAGGCTTTTTCGTGGGTTAGCTAGAGTAGTTTATTTAAATATTTGTAATGTCAATTTGTCTCACGTAATCATCCGATGATTTTGATTTTTCTATAGGAATACTCATTTTACTTACTTTGGGGTTTCTTACACCAACATTTCAATACATTCCGAAAGCAAGCCTTGCAGCTGTGATTGTCTGTGCTGTGATTTTCATGGTGGAATTTGATGCTATCATTTTAATCTGGAAAACTAACAGTAATGTGATAAAACTATAGGATATCAGTAAATAGGTTTAGTCGTAGAGTTTAGGTTTAAATTTAATTACCTCTCACCATAATGACCGGGTCAATTTTGTTTTCCAGAACTTGACTTCTTCTGCTTCACCGTCACATTTCTCACCTCGTTATTTTACGGGATGGAGTACGGAATCGCAGCAGGGGTAGGAGTGAGTATCCTAATAATTCTCCTAAAATCGATGCGTCCCTCCATGAGAATCCACTTACTCACTGACCGAATCTCCAAGGTCAAGTATATACTCTTGAAACCTGACCAAGGTTTTTATTTCCCAAGTGTTGACTACGTGAGGGATTCAGTGAATAAATATGCCCGTCGTCATTTGAACTATCCTGTTATTGTAATTCAGTGTGATAAGTGGACTCAGTGGGACTACTCCTCTGTGAATACAATAATCGCTCTGGCCAAAGCACTTGAAAAAACTGGCCGAACTCTAATACTCCACCAAAATCCTCCTTCATGGAAAGAAGCTCTTGAGACATTTGGGGTGAAAAAACCACTTTGTTGTTCAGATTCCACAGAATTACACGAAACTTTCAACGAGCTCAAACCCAAATATTATGGAATTATTAATGATGCAGCTTCAACCTCGCAATCCAGCAGCGCTATTGCACAAGTCGTACAGAATAACCCTTTGACCGATAATGGCAATAATCCCATTCCTGATATCACCAATGTCTCTAATTAAGACCGCTCTGTAGATCAAATGACCATATACTTTGTGCTCACAAATCCTGTTCTATATTTCTTCCTCCATGAGTTCGAGGACTGTACAATAATTATTATATCGCTTGTATGTTAATTTTAATTTGAGGTCCTCAATTTATCGTGTATTAATGCGCCGGTGATATTTGCTACCACTGCTTATTATCAAAACTGTATTTTTACTTAGTATTCCTGTTACTAATTCATTTGTTGTTACTTAAATTAAGTATCTACCCCACAAGTATTTGAACCCATAATTATTATTAGTGTTTGCATTTAACACAAGCTGTTTTCTACTTCCAGAGCTTTAATGTTTGTTTTGATTGTAATATTTAGTAATATGGATTGCTCAACATTATGTTAGTATTCAAACAGCAATTACGTATTTAATGTTCATATATAAATATATTCTTCGTCAAAGAATTAGAAGAATGAATGAAGTATAAATATATAGATATATATATATAAAACGATACAATCAACTAATGCCTCTCTGATTTCATCACCAGATCAATTAGGCGAAGATGACCCTAAAACATCACGTTTTTTCATAAGGAACTACACTATTAGGAAGAGTTATATGCGTAGATATTTGCGCTTCCAACTTTTAAAATTACTTTTCCTTCTGACGTCACTAGAAATTACTAATCTCACTCATACAATCTCATACTCAAGTAATATACATGCACATATGTAATTATTACTGTACATAGACTTTTCTATATTTATCAACCATTTAAATCCTTGGAGCCAAAGTCAATTTAGAGACGAATTTTATACTAATAATTACTTGCGTTTTACAAAAAAACAAATATTAAACATTCTTATCTTGTGATAAAAATACCAAACATGCTTATCATGTGATAAAACATTACAGCAATGTAATTATTTGTTTCAACTACTAACCAGGATTTTTAAAAGCATGTAGCTTTCATATAGCTTCCTTCTACAGGTATAGGTGAAAGTCAAGCACTCCAGGTTTTTTCCACTCACCACTGGAAATATTTGGAAGGCTATATAGTGAGTGACATGATGGTTGATGTTGATTGTAGGAAACAAATATTTACAAATATCCAGTAGTATAGAAGGTATAGTGTGGAGGACATGAATGTACTTACTCATAAAGAGTAATAATAAATCTCTGAGTGAGTAATATGCGACCTTTCGTATATTAGAAAATGGATACTTCGATACTACTACGCGGAAATACACTGTTTTCCTATCACACTAGAATTCCAAGATGCACACAAGAGCTCAAAAGCCGATGAAACTTCCACGGTTGAATATTTTTTCGATAAAGCTAATGGAAATGTTTATGCAAGCTCTGTATATACATCTTGATTACAGATTTTATTTGAAGTTCTATAAAAACGTATGTAATTTAAGTTCATATAGGGAGGAAAAATTGTGACAAAAATGTTTTAGTGGAAAATATTTACTTAGCGGTCATTAAATATTTTCCAGTATCCAATACACGGCTGAAGACGCTGAAGTAATGGTGAGTCAAAAGGTCTGAAAAAGTATTAAGACTTTTTTAAGATGGAATACTTTTGATAAGAGAGGTATATATACTGGTCCTATAATAGGTGTCATATACTGCAGTACATGTAGGATCACATAATTTCATCTCTGAGTATCATAGTTCAACGCTGAGGTCATTTCTTTTAGAGTATTTATACGGGTTTCCTACGCATTTTAGCTCTTTCTTCTTTTTCAACTCCCAGCAACAACATTTGCTGCTTCGTATTTTTTTGTTTCAAGCTCCTTACAAGTATATATTTAAGTCCCTTGAAAAATTATTCTAGTGCATTTCTCTCCCTACCAATTAATTTTGACTGTTGCTACTTTCCCATACTTACACTCCAATAATTTGGTTGTCTCAACTATTGAACAGAGGATTTAATCCTCTTAACTCGTCCTTGTTTTTAAAGCCATATTTGTTTATTTAGCAAAAGCAAACAACCTTTTCTACTGATTAGTTTCGTTGTAGCTTGAGAGTAGCATTATTATCACGCCAGTTTTTGCTGAGCCGACGTATCAGCAAGATCAGTCCGTTTTTAACCCACTAAAAAGTTTTAGCAACCAAAGAAAAAGCTTTACAGACTGATTCTGGACTATAATTTGGTTTTATTCTCTCTTTACGGAATCCGCAGTTATTGTTAAGTAATCCATAAAAATGGATGAGATCTTTCAAGGTAGGTGATTTTTTCTGTTTCATTAGAAAATTTCTTGCAAAACCATCTGTCATAAGAAGGTACATTTACGTATACACAATAAATAGAATTAATTATTCTCTTTATCAAATATATAACTATATTAGAAAGACTAAACGATTAAGGAAATTATCTATTCGACCAATAGTAAAATAAGGTTTTATAGAGTTTCGTAAAACTCTTTCCCATGTTTGGTAAAGTTGACATTTGGAAACATTTAGGGCTTGAAATGGTAACATCCGAAATTAGAGGGAGTGTGTCTCTAGCGGTTGCATCCAGTTACCCCAATATCCCTCGGATGTCCGACCCTTACATATTCAAAGATATGTAAGGCCTTTGCAGGTAATGCCTACACAAAACAGTGAAAAGTTTTAAACAGTTGGAGAGAAATATTTAATTATTTTACTACAATTATTATTCCAAGAGAGTCAGTTTATAATCTACTTTATAGTTTTAATGTCCTTCCATTTTATTACCAAAAATAATAGTCTTGACATCTGACATTTCAGGGAATAGAAGTAGGTCACTAATAATGCTTATATTACATATATAAATATGGGTGCTGGAAATTACTGATTAATTATTTTAGTTCAATTACTTACTTGAGATTTATCACTCCATTTGTGTCATACCGGAGCCATCATGTGCTAGGCTAATGATAAAATCCAGTTGAGTCAGGCGATCAAATATTTTTCTCCAGGAGATATAATATAATATAACGTCACGATGATGCATACACACACAATCTCAAGTGCAAATTATCCGTCAAACTTAAATAAATCTTATAAGTATTTTATCTGTACATGTATGATTTAATATATAATAAACTTACGGTACATATGAGAATTTGATACAATTTTCCCCAGGTCCCACAGTTGTAACACTTGTAACACAAAAACATTACGTGACCTTCAATATATTGTGGAGCGGAGAGAGGCAACGGGGAAGTTCTATCCATACAAATATATCTGTAGCAGGTTCAGTTGTCTGGTCAAAAATATATAACAGGGTTTAATACAAATGGCACATTGTATTAAATATTTAATTCTATTACTCTTTACAAGTTTAATCCTATATACTTACTTCCCTTCTTCTGGCTGAATGTCCAGCGTGAACCATTAAGATTTGCATTTGATAATCTCCTGAGCCTTCCGCATTTATTCATTCTGTCAACCTTCCACAACAGACGTCGGTTTGTTCTTGCTGTAGAATGCACAAGTTAAAGGTCACTATTAATTATATTATAAGTCTGTTAGGGGCATTCGTATTACATATAATCTGACACGACAGCGCAAGGTGTACAAACATTCTGAACGTATATACATAATTGGCAGATTAAAATACAGTGCACTTTTTTAACCTATAAGATTATAGTGTAATATATTGTAGCATAAGTAGCAAAGCAATAATAATAATTAGTCAAGCCGGCACATGTGCTGATGCTAGTAAATATATTCAAGGTTGATAATTTATTACAATTAATTTTTCCAGACCGAAGCCGGGGAAGAACGTTAAAATCAAAAACGAGGGATGTTCTCAAGAAAAGACTTCCTATTTTCAAATGGCTACCGAAGTACCGAAAAGATTACATTCTACCCGATCTTATTGCAGGGCTTACAGTTTGGCTCACAGCTGTCCCACAGTCCTTGGCCTATGCCGGGATTGCGGGGCTCTCGCCTGAGGTTAGTTGTGTGTTTATGGACTCCCTAAATATAATTTTGCCCTTTTGGAATTTAAAGAATAATTTTTCAAATTATATTCGCAGTTCAGTTTGTTCTTAAATGTTGTTCTAACTTTACATTTTAGTATGGGCTTTACTCGCAATTTTTGGGTCCCTTCGTGTACATAGTGCTTGGGTCATGTCGGCAAATGACGATAGGACCCACGGCCATCGTCCAACTTTTTACCTATCAGAAATGTGGGGAAAATTTCCCGGAATGTGTAGTGTTGATGGGATTTTATAGTGGGATTGTGGAATTATTTCTAGGGATTCTACAACTTGGTAAGTGAAAATATATAATTATGCAATGGATTGGAAATGTTTTGGTGACTAATACATTCTTGCGTGTGGATATTAATAATTCACATTCAATCATCGTTTGTCTCCAACAGGTTTTCTAGTCAGTTTTATATCGGAACCTGTAACGATAGGTTTTACTGCCGGGGCTGTTTTTATCATTTCCTCAGGTCAAATAAAAGGTTTACTTGGTTTGAGTGGGAATGCTGAAGGGAATGGTTTCATTGATTTTATGAAACACATTATCCTTAAGTTTACTACATTAAAATTAGGAGATACCGTCCTCGGTCTTACCTGCTTAGTGGTGCTGATAATTTTAAGGGTACGTGTGATTACTTGAAATCTTCAATAATGAGGGATATTGTTTTATGAAATGAAATGTAAATGGATTGAGGATGATAATTATTAGTTTGAGATGGTTTGAATTTTTTCTAGACCCTGAAAGATGCTCGGCCACCGATGAATTTCGGAAACGCGGTAGTTTGGAAGAAACTATTCTGGGTATTAGGCTTAACCCGAAACGCTTTGGTTGTTTTCATCAGCTCATTCTTAGCGTATTTTTGGACAAATCGACCATTTACATTGACAGGTTCAGTCCGAAGTGGCTTCCCACCTATAGGCCTTCCTCAATTTCATTTAATCAACCCCAGTGGTAACAGTACTGAGCCCATGACGGGTTTTGAAACTATCCAGTTTCTAGGTACAGGACCGTTAGTTGTAGCCTTTGGAGCTATCCTCCAAAACATTGCTATTAGTAAGGCATTTGGTCATGGGCAAACGGTGGATGCTACTCAGGAAATGCTTGCAACAGGTAAGCCGGTTCTTAAATTCCTTTTTGCTTCTGTGGGAAAATGTCTAAACAGGGATACCGGATTTTATTTATATTGTATTACTATATCGCTTTATGATTTTATGATCGAGTGTTTGAAGGAGAGGATTGATGATAATATGGAAAGATATATTTCGACTTTGCAGGAACTACAAATGCAATCGGAGGCTTCTTCAGCAGTATTCCTACGTCTGGTTCGTTCGCTCGGTCTGCAATTAATGATGCCAGTGGTGTTAAGAGCCCTTTGGGTGGGATGGTTACAGGTAGGTATCTTTCATGTAACAATAAAGTCTCAGATGACATGCATGCTACTATATACTGCAGGCGGTGGACTCTTCATAAATGCTATCACATTGGTCGGTCAAGGTCCTTCCTAAAGTCCTTCTGCATCCTTTTGCATTTCATTGCTATTGACCGTGGTAAAAGGCAAAGGAAAAAGGTTTCCCATCATGACAGGACAAGCACCCGCAGGTTTTGTATTGTAAATGTGGGATTACGATGAATACGTAGCATACGGATTCTTATATGTATTCTCCTGGGAAACAATTTGTCCCGAATTCCGAATTGGAATCCCGGGTAATCATTGGCTTTTACAGCTTATCAGTAGTTTGATGGGCTGATGGGTGGGATTTGTTTTTTTAAAAAAGATTTTTAATTTTATTATTTCAGGCTTGATGATTTTGTTGTCCCTGGGATATTTAACTCCATTCTTCCAGTACATTCCGAAAGCGAGCTTAGCTGCTGTGATCATTTGTGCGGTCGTCTTTCTCATCGAAGTGGAGTCGATTTCACTAATGTGGAGGACGTCAAGTAATTTATTAATAAATCTTTGAAGACATAAATCATATAAATATTTAGATGAGGCCTGTTTTAATTGTACGATTGTTAACATGCCTACAGAGCTGGATTTCCTGTGTTTCATCGTGACGGTCTTATCATCGTTGGGCTTAGGAATCGAATATGGGATCCTCGTTGGGGTATCCGTCAGTCTTGCAATCCTTCTTCTCAATTCTCTCCGACCCTCAATGACCCCAGAATTCAAAATTGACCCCGAAACAAATGTTCATTTTGTACTGCTCAAGCCGGACCAAGGGATTAATTTCCCAAGTGTGGACTACATTCGAGACTCGGTGAACCACATTGCCCGTCACTATGACAACTACTCAATCATCGTAATTCAGTGCGACAAGTGGACAAGATGGGACTTCACCGCTGCCAATGCATTAGTATTTTTGACCAAGGCTATGAGCAAGCGTGGCATCAGCTTAGTTTTTTACAAATGCCGACCCGAATGGTATCAGCTACTCGAGACCTTCGGTCTCAAGGACCCACCCTGCTGTTTCCACAAGGAGGATTTGGAGGACTACTTCTTGCAGATGGAGCCGGAGTTATCAACAAGCAGCGTTTGCAATGTAACGGGGGGAGAAAATCTTGCAGAAACCAGTGATGATGAAGGAAACATGTTGTTGGAATCGTCGAGAAGTAAGTTCTCTTTTATACCGATCGTATATAGACGTCGCCTTATAATTTATTCTTACAAATAGCAAATCATGTGCACCAGCATTTTATATCATTTCATGTACTAATTAACACGTTGTATATAAATACATGAGCTAGATTTAACCAGTTTTAATTGTATGTTTTCCAGGTTTTCCAAACTACTATAGTATGAGCCTTTGAACCTCGTCCAAGTTTAAACTCAAGGCTAAACACTACACTTAAATACTGCTAATTTTAGGATTTTTTTCCAATTTATTTATAATTTTTAGACTTTGACTGACTTCGCAATCTCAAATGCCAAAGGTTAGATTTACTATTACATTTAATTCAGGAGGTGAAGATATTCAATCATTTTTATCAATCGAATCCTTTCGATACTTGTGATTGGCGTCATACCTTAAGTAACTTATGTCTCGTGTTTTCCTAATTAAGTTCTCCATTTCTACTTTTAATTTAGCTCAAATATCCAAATGTGAGGCATAGCCTGACATTATATATATTTCTAAGAAGATCCAAACCTTGACAATTTTATACTTCGTCAATAATTGTGAATGAGGCTGTTATTGGAAACCTTGATTTTTATCTACATAGCTTTGAATATGTATTAACAAGGATAATTGTACCTACATTTGTTAGATTTTATCAATGTATGTCAGTTGTGTTAATGTTGTCCTACACCATACTTTTAGAATTATCGTGCACAATTTTTTTCATTCATCATCTCTACTCGTGGATAAAGTTCGGATATGGTTCAGAGGTCAATCAAGGTTTTTAGTTGGTATTAATCGAACAGTATGTATTTACCTTATTGTTCGTGGTGATATTTGTACGTGAAAATCCTGTGCGCATTTTTAAAACGTCGCCATAATAAATTAAAGATGCATTATCTACATATGTAAATAAATATATATTTAGCTATACTTTTAACTGTATTTTTACTTTAGAAGGTTGTAAATATTATATCCCTTCATCACCCTCGTCTCGTCTGGAGTGGCAAGTAATGGTCGTCTTGAAGTTCTCTTACAATTTATTATAATAAAGTGGGGAGTGTGTTTACATACTTACCCTTTAATTTATTCCTGTCAGCAGACTACAGACAGACTCGCGTGTTTTTATCATTAAACTGTGGTATTTTTGCGTAAATATCGTAAGCATCTTCGTGACGTCAACGTCCAGTCCACTAATGAAATAATTAACTTAATTTTTTCTTACTTTTTGGCTCTGGAAACATTTTGAATGTCAATGTTTTACTTTCATAAATATGCACACTTTGTGTGCACGTATTGGGTAGGCTTTTATCGTCGTTATTTATGCAAACATCCTAATTCCGTTCATCTAATTATTGTACGTTTGCCAGTTACAAACAGCTCAGTTCAGCCTGAACGATTTGTTTCATAATTTTAATCAACTAATTTATATGAATAAACCAGCAGCTAGCCCCACCATAACATTACGTAGACGAGTAAAATGTTGCACAAAATTTCCATCAGTGCCAATGAAATGCCAAGCTTAAATCATACTTATTTTGGTGGTTAATTTTGCACTGGTTTTGCTTGGCGAAATGGCGAATCCCAAATAAGAGAGACGCGATTTCCAAATTAAAAAATTCACTGGTGCGCGCTCGTCATATCACTACGACAATATTTTCGTTTTATTAATAATAGTTAATCTAGTCAATTTCTCTACGAAAATTGCATTTGCTTTTTATGCGATTATGAGAAATCAATTTGAAACTATTTCAAAATTGGAAATTAAAATGCATCAAAACCCTAAAGTTGTAAATAAAGTGGCGGATGAGCTTTGGCCTGTGCTACTCATTTTACGGTTCGTGGGGAAATTTCCGGCGATAAAAACCAAAGGTGGCTATGGCTACACCTGGCGGTCCTTTTACTTATTTTATTGCCTCACTCTCACCACTCTTTATGTCGCCATCTGGGTTGTCACAATAGCCAACGCTGGCTTTGGAGCTAATTGGTTGAGTTGCATGTACGAAATTTTTTGTAAAATAATTTTCTGTGAAGGCAAAACGCAAAACTAGTTATTCTTTTATTAATTCGGTTTTACATTTATTTACGTTTGCACAATACAAAATAGATTTCGACCAACCACCGCCAGGTCTGCCGCAATCAGGTCCAGCTCTAGTGCCGTGGTTGCGTTGTTAGCTAAAATTTACTTTATCGCCCAACCCGTTTATTATATCATGGAATTCACTTTGCCATGGTTAAGTTTACCTCTGGCAATGAACACCTTAAATACCTGGGCAGATTTTCAGTCTTACTTTGAGTCCAAAATCGGGGACTTCCATGACTACCCTTTGGAGCTGGATTTAAAAGCATCCCGAAGACGATGCCTAATTTGGGTGTTTTTTCCCAGCGCAATGGCGCTTTACATAATGAGGAATGAAAATTTAGCATGGAATCCAACATTTAGCTTTTTTTGGTCCGCTGTACTTGCTTTTACGATGACTATCGTACCATTCGTGGAGGACGCGATGCTTATATTACATTGTAAAGCAGTCCAACAATGCTTTCACTTGGTAAGGTTTCTGGTCTATATTTATAGTTATTGATGAAAGTACCGTCTTCCTCAGCGTTTTCGTTTGGTATTTTAGATACGGAAACGAATGAGGGACTTTCCTGCAGATAATATCACGACTAATGTTGTCCGAGGCTGGACAAACTTGGTGATTTTGCTTCGGAAGCAACACAAACTTGTTTGCAAATCCAATACAATTTATCAATTGGTCACAACCTGTTTTGCCATTGCTCTACTAACTATATACGTTTTCATGCTCATGCATTGCTTCACGGATGATTTGGGACCCGCAACATCGGGAATAATGGGAGTTTGTATTTTATACGCGTCTATTATTTCTGTGAGAATCTACGGTAAATGCGTGGCAGCTGAAAATTTGACACAGGAAGTAAGTCGGGACTTCATTTATTCATGCATGAATACATTTTATGTCAAGTTTCAAAGATGTAAAGCAATTTTTCCAAAATTCTTTACCTTCAGCTGATTTTGGTAAAAGCAGGGACCCTGCTTTTCTATTTTCCGTCTCTTTTGAGAATTATTATGTAAAGGGGGAAATGGTTGTAACTGTTTTTACAACGCATTTCATTTGAAGTATTTGAACAAATATTATGTTTTCAAAAGGAACAACTGCTCGCGGAAGACCTACTACCAAAGATTGTTAGCTGTGACAGTGCACTCGTTAAATCCGAGGTAACAACACAGTTAAAAAAGAATAATAATATGACTAATGGTGAATAGTTTTCAATTTCATTTTTATATCAGCTCCGATTTCTTCACGATATGATCATTCATCAACCTACTACAGTTAAGTACGGTGTAATAACGTTCAACAATCGATTCATGATCCAGGTAAATACATAATGCTTATAAATAGCTTCTTAATAAAAGGGTTTATACTGACTTTGTCTCACAAAATCCTTATGCACTGTTGTCTCAATATATTCTAACATTTTTAGGCTAATATTGCAAAAATCTGTGCGAAAATTTTAGATGATTGCCCAAATTACCACCTACTTAATTGTACTCACACAATTTGATGTGAGTGTTCTTGTGGATAAAAGTCAAGCAAATTGATTTAATACAACAGAGAAGTATCATGTGCTGGTAAATGGTTGATTGACAAATTGACAAGATAAAATATTAATAATTGCTCCTTTAAAGAATATTATAAACTATGTATACGAAGTGAAAAAAATTTCAGGAGAAATAATAATAATTTTTCAGATTGTGGGATGAAAAGGAAAATCATTTTAATTGTTCAACACCCGTAATGTAATATTAACATTGTCGTCGAGAATGCAGATGAGACAAGATGCAAATGAGATGGAAGATTCCAGATCCAAGCTCATAACTGACAACCAGGGTAA
>JAQFXU010003180.1:0-17207 GCA_034693705.1 Spatulosminthurus flaviceps | reverse complement strand
GTGTTGCATGTTGTACCGAGGAGATGTCGTACCGAAGGATGTGAATGCTTCAATTGCTACTATCAAGACCAAGAGGTGAACTTTTATTGTCATCTTGGAATGTTCATTGCCTCACGATTGTTTATTAGGAAGTTAGACCCGTAGAGTAAACTCATGACTTTTGTTTTTCTAGAACCATCTGTTTTGTGGACTGGTGTCCGACTGGATTTAAAGTTGGTATCAACTACCAGCCTCCAACGGTAGTTCCAGGAGGAGATTTGGCTAAAGTTCAACGTGCTGTGTGCATGTTGTCAAATACAACAGCCATTGCAGAAGCCTGGGCTCGTCTAGATCACAAATTTGATCTGATGTGAGTACAAGTTGAAGCCATGAAAGATCGTATTGAAAAAGTCTTGTTTCAAAACTCAAGTTCAACTTGCTTTTTTCCTCTCCACTAAATTGTTTTATCCATGTTAGGTATGCTAAGCGTGCTTTTGTACATTGGTATGTCGGTGAGGGAATGGAAGAAGGGGAGTTTAGTGAAGCTCGTGAGGATTTAGCAGCCCTTGAGAAGGACTATGAAGAAGTCGGCATGGACTCTCACGGTGGAGAAGGCGAAGGTGGTGAGGAATATTAATGAGCGAAACAAAATTTCTAGCATAGTGTATAGCCAAAATTCACAGTGGAAAATTCAATCCTATGCAATAATAAAGCCCAAAAGACTGATTGATCATTATAAGCAAAACTCTGAATGCTATTCTGACAATTTATCAAGTATTGTCATATTTCCCATCATTTCCACTTCAAAATGGATTTTTATCATTCAGTGTGAACTTCATTCCCCATAGATTTTCTATACATAGTGTTTAGAAGTCGGACATGGCTGAGTATTAGGGAAAGTCATCCAATGAGTAAGTGACACACATTTTTTCGATACTGCTGCCTCAAACGAGCACAAACATATATAGTTCTGTCTAGCTCTTATTCTTCTACAGCCAACCGAGCCGTTCCACAATTACATGACATGACATCGAAAATCCAACTTGCAACAAGTGTTATGTTTTATCAATATTGCTCTTCTCTCCGTCACTGCTCTCTCTCTCTCTCTCAACTTCTGCACCATTATACATGGAATATGAATAAGTCTCATTATACAAAATACATGATTTACATAGAAATAGGACCATTATAAAATTCCAATAGTCTGAACATTATTTTTCATACATTATCACATACACACTATCTCAAAACCTTCGAGTCAAGGCACAGATACTCTATCGTGTAGTATTACATTCATTCATTTACAGAAGAGGAAAAAACTCTGCCACATACTCTATGCATGGCAGAACTCTCGACCTAACAGCCTGAGACAGAACTCATTTAGTTATACATTTCAATTGGGCTCAAGCATTCACAAGAACTGAAACCAGGCCTGTGTCAATGCATTCCCCCTTCCACATATATAAAAGCCCACACCACACCCGACCTTCCCCTAAAACCCTCGCGATAACTAACTCCCAAATCCTCATGTACAAAACTATACATTATAAACTACACTCTTCATTTATGCTCCATAGAAAAATATTCAATTTATTTAAATATCAACTCTCCAGCCCACAGTATTATGCACAAATTCAAATCATTTACTTCGAAAATCCTCGATATCCTCAGCTATATATTATGCTTGGAAAAAGTTCATGTGTACATGTGCTTAATGTAATGTAAAATCTTTTCATGATAGCACACTACAAAATAACATAGGATTCTATAACCGTCTGTCTCCACAAGGCAAAAAGATAACTTTTAGGTTTTAATGTCCGAAATCGCTACTAAGTAAATGTAATGTGGTTATATTGCTTGAATAATAATTATTATTCAACCCCTCTTGCCTTCATCTCTGGAAAAATTTCAACTTTTAATTCAATGCTTGGAAGTAAATAGAAAATACAATACGAAAGGAAACTTTTCTGCCTTCGAATTATGCTTTTACACAAATGGGTTGGAATCAATTTAGTATTTAATGCTTATGATTGAATTACTGAAACCCAGTTTGATGAAATAGTAAAAATTTTACGTAATTTTAAAACGACGAAGGGAATTTAACTCCCAAAATATTTTTGACTTATTAAATGAGCTCCTTAGTACTAATGAAAATGATATTTTGCAAATGTGTACATCCTCACGATGTTTCGTGGCTTTGAGTATTTGGCTAAGGTTATTTCTTAAAGCTTTGGAACTGTGGAAGGAATAGGAAGAAGAGAGAGATGAACTTACAAGAGTTCCCACACAATTTAACCTTTTTACATGACTATATTATTATTAATTGTACAAATCATCCCCTATGACTCTTTGATATATACCTTTTTTTCAATATTGTAGATGTAAGGCAAGTCCAAAGTAGAAACTTGAATGTTGCACAACTTTTCAGGCTTAGTTACTAAGAATTTCCACAGAAATATTATACTGAAGTAACCACATGACATGTACAACTTCCCTCAGTATATTCCTCCAAGTTGTATCCATGGTTGGACTTTGTAATGCTGTAGTGAGAAAAACTGAAGTATGCCTTTGGCTTCTTCAATACTTGCTTATTACATACATATATATATATACACATTGCTGCTAATGTTTCTTAATGCAACCGGTTTTCATTGAATTATCTAATAGAGACAATATTAGCATTTATTTTACTTTCCTATTTTTCACTATTACTGTACATTTATATGGACTATAGGACATGTGTACAAGTTGGTATAGTATTAGGAGTGAAAGAGTGTCTTGTATGTGGACAAAATATCCACATTCCTGAGCAGTTCCATTAAAAAACTAATTGGAAATTAAATACCGTTTAACTGTACGCATAAGACTGAGGCTACAGAGGCTCTTCTTAGTAAATGTGAGGTGTCATGTGCCAAGAGAATGTGCATACGGCTCTGAGGAAAAAAATTACAAAGAAAAATTCTACAAATATTTTTATTGGCTCTAATCTATGCATAAACACAAGGAATCATTTCTTACAATGCGGTTCACAATCAATACATGCTACACACACACACACAAACATAACTAGAGAAATAAAAAATAAAGTAATATTCATAATATGAGGGTTCAAAATGGGAACATGAATGACAAGATGGACGACAGTAAATAAATGCTTACGTTAAATTATCATTTTAACTTGCGTATTCAGGACTGAGCATAATCCAGAACCAGCCCTCTCGGAAATGATTCTACACTTGGTAACTATAACATATACATTATAAACGCTTGTCATAACAGGAACAACAGCTGTGACAATAACCACCTTGCTGGATCCGTACTCGCACTTTCCCAGTATAAACGAAAAACCATAAGCCGAAAGAAAGAAAATTATTTGGAGGAACAAGTGCCACATTTTTCTATCAAGTTTTCCTCAAAAGTCCTTGAAAAAATTACATGACTATGAGGTTATTTTACAAGAACATATCATTTTCCTACAACATAAATTCTCACATATTTTAGTTCCTAAAAATATATGTATATGAAAACAGAGAGAAAAAACACTGAATTTAAATATTAACTTTACTCATCTTCTTCGAATTAACAAAATTTAATAATATTATTCCTGTAATAGAAAATTTTATACAGTTTTATTTTCCAACGCAAACGTGTATCATATGTGGGTTGCTGAGTGATAAGATGTGGACATGAATGGTAGCATTGACACGATGAAGACCTACAAGTACAGATCATGTTGCTTAACAAAATGTATGTGTGCAGGAAACGTGAAAATATAATTTACATACATACAAAAACCACTACACACATACATATGGAATAAATGAATGGGGAAACGGCGCTGGTTAGGACGCAAATCCCAACCAGTTGTAAGTGTGGAGGTTTTCACGAGAGCTAAATTCAACATTCGAAGGGCTGAAGAATATAACAGAAAATCTTGTTACTTACCATTATTTCTGTACAGATGTGCATAAAATACATTGATTTCTTTTCAATCACTACCAGATATATAATTTTTATATTAAAATTACGAAGAATACTCTTCAAAAATATTTCATTCAATAAAATTTATACCTACAAAAAATTATATTCTTGCTATCGCTAAATATACTATATACAATACAATAATGGAACCAATAAAGTTACAAGAGTGGGTAGAGAAAAAACAGCAGACTTTAAAATGCTTATGGTTATCAATTAAATTAAAACAAGGATTTTCATGGCTCTTGTAGAGGTGGGATATGTTCTCATAATAGTAATAATATGCGAGGGGAAATTAGTGAGGTTATTGCTAGGCTCATACATTGAGGCACAAGCTATAAATATAAAGCAGTCTAGTATCTAGTACTTGGCAATACATCTATACATGAATTGGTACTAAGTTTTTTTTTAATTCTAACACCATGCAAGTATCTACGTACAGACTGAGTGAGCATTTGCTACTACTGCCTATATATAAATGAAATATATAGATATATATAAAAATTATTATATTCTGTGCTACTACCGGATAGTGACTTCTCCTTTGGCTTCTCTCTCGCCCTATGATGGTTCTTGTTGCAGCACACAGACGCTCCAAGCTGGTACATAGTCGTATAATGAAGAAGACGATGATGATGATGATGATGATGTTTGCTTATATCTGTACGTATAGGTAGTTCCTATAAGCAAGTAATCCGTATAGAAATGTATAAAGACTGTGGTATCAGCTCTGTCTGTCTAGTAGTAGGCTGTCTGGGTTCAAGAGCCGCAAATATGTTGAGGACACAGGCGGCGAGAATATTTGTTCCACTTTGCAATGTTGAATCTCGCACTAACGAACGAAATCAGCTTTCACAATGATCTCAGAGATCCAGCCTGTGTGATAATTCAAAGTCCCTCGAAACTGCTTTTTTTCCTTTTAAATTTTAATTCATTTATATTCCCTACATATTTTCAACTATGTTCTTCCACCCATAAATATTTCAATACAAATCTAAATTCCTATCGGGTTCGGTAACCTAAAATGAAAAAATATTTTTCCCAAAACTATTGAATTATAAAAAAAGGGGAATGAATGTAAAAATTAAGTCAGAGACGGGGATAAATATATGGAAAAACAATAATAATTATTATTGTGAGAGTTGAAAGCCCACACAAATCTGTTTAAAGAATACTCCTTGAAATATGTCTATATACCACCTGCACACTGAGAATTATTAAAGACCAGAACCCACATGAGAGCAGGAGGAACACACTTTATAATATTTATATTGCTTTCTGTATTTTCAAAAAAAAGTGATTTTTTCGGGCTTTGAAATTTCAACACACTAGCTAGCAATTTTCTGGTAAATCATTGTGAAAACCAGAGTCGTTGTTAGGTGAATGAAATTTTCTGTGTGGCTCGTAAAACGAACTGGTGAAGAATCTCTGTCCTGGCCGTCTTCTTTTTTCCCTATCCACACCCACATTCCACATTCCAATGTCTCGTCAGCCTCCTGCTACGTGATTTTTCTATGAGTTGCTCCCCGTAGAACACCAACCCTCTCTTTTCACTACACACAAATTTTTTTCCCATCTTTCTAGAGCTCAACCTCTCTTTCGTCTCTCTCTCTCTCACTCGAACTCTCTCATTCTACTCTTATATACAATTATATAGGAAATAGCAAGTGTACATAAGTACGTATAGGTATAGAAATGTACAAATCCTACAAGTTAGACAAATGTTAATGAAATACTCGCCTATTTTTTTCCTTCCTCGTCGTCGCGTATAGACAGAGAGTGTAATGACTACGAATTGAATGTAAAGTTTCTCTCGACTCACACATATACCTACACACACACTCACTCACTCACTCACTCACTCACTCACAGAGCTCCTCTAAAAGTTCATATAGTGAGTAGTTAGTAATATAAAGTGGTTCTTGTTGCCAGTGCCACCCGTTCAAAAACTCTACACTTACACGTACCATGCTAATGTACTCCAATGGAATTCCCAACAACCATCGACTTGTACGCATACACTCAAGAATGAATTTCTCTCTCTCTCTCTCTTTAAGCTAAAAGTTAGCCTGTAGCTGGGCTGTGGTACAAAACTACACACACACACACACTCACACATACACACACACACCAGAATTACAACCAACCAATGCTCTTAAGCATCCTACCGTATAGTGAAATAATGGGAAATTCAATGGTTAAATGTTTCCATTCAATACATGCTCGCCAAAATAATAATGCTATATACCAATACTTAGTACCTCCAACAAAAAATGCATGCACACACACACATACCCACAAAGACACACTCAGTCAAACACACGCTCACTCGCTCACACACTTTATAGGATACATGCACACATGCTTTGAAAATCCACCTTTTCTGTTTACATACGCAAACCAAATATCATGTAAATATTTCGATTTTGAAAATTCAGCTTAGAATATCCCTAAATATTAACATAAATACCTAGTAACTAACTATTTTTTATAGTTCTACAAATGTAAATTAAATTTAAAATCCATCTCTGGAAATATGCAGGACTTTCGAGTGAAAGTTTTTTCTGGGAGTCAATAGACTTGAACTTGCTTTGCAGGCTATCCAGGCCCATGATGAAGGAACATCTTTCCTGCTTATACACATTGAGGTACTTATAGGGTTTCTTTGAAATTTTTGTTTCCTCTCACTTCAGCTATCTATCATGATTCCTACGATTATATTTTGATTCTCTTTACTTTTTATGTTAAAGGATACAAGGGCTAGATATAAAATTATGATTGAGAGCATACCTTCTAAAATTCAATGAAAATACCATTTGAAGGAAGGAGAGACTTTTGAATGTAGTTTTATGACTTTTATACAAGAGAGGAGGCTTTGAGAGCTAAAAGTGGTGGAAGCATTAGAATTATTATTGAGAAATATTTAGTTGGAAGCAAGAATGGTTAAAATGGACACAAAATACCTGGTAGAGAGAGAGAGTTGAGCACAGGCTGCAACAGCAGTAATACTAGTGGTGGTGAGTGGAAGTGGGAGATATACAGAATACAGAAGTATATTGAAGGAGACAAAGTGCAAAACTAGATAGAAGAGCTGTAGGTAAACCACAGAAGTTCAACTGTGAATTGTGTAGTCGATACAGCAGTACTGTAATATTCTGTATTGTATTATCGCTCACAGCTCCGGAGCCTGTGGGTTTGCGTTAAGTCAGAATTTATTTTTTTTCACTATCAGCATACTACTATATAGGAAGAATTTTTAGCTGAAGATAGGCGAGACGGGGAGCGAGCTAGAGAGAGCAAGAGAGAGAGAGAGAGAGAGAGAGAGAGAGAGAGAGAGAGAGGAGATAAAAAGATACGAAGGAGTGGTTGGTTGCTGGTTAGTTTGTGAATGAACGACAGAGGACTGGTTACGTTACACACTAAACGAGAACAGACACGTGTAGAGTGAGCGAATAGTTTTTGGGGTGGAAATGGGGTAAAATAATATAAAATTTTACCAATAACTCAATATCCAATCTCAAAATTCGGGTAGAAAAAAATTATGAGATTACCGTATTACCATTGAAAATTAACCAATATTCGAGGCTTTACCGTTGTTGCCGGTAAATGACCGGTAAAAGGAGTATATCCACTGCCTCCAATGATTCTGGATACATATAAGAGGATGATGGGAGGTGCCTATATAGTGAACGAACATATTAAAGAATGTTGTTTCCTCACAAAATACACATGCTTTTGCTTATAAGCATTCGTGCTAAAGCTCAAAAGCAAAATGGTATATGTATGTGGAAGTAGCAGCAGCAGAGAGAAAAACTCGCAGAGAGAGAGAGAGAGAGAGAGAGAGAGAGAGTACAGAACTGAACATAGAATAGTTTTATAAAATATAAAGCGAGGTATACATAAAACCTGTTGAATCTCCTCTCCCCGCATGTTCTCGGTCGCTTAACTATTGCATCAAAGTATTTTTTTGCAGACTATACCCACAAGAATTCTAAATATAATAAACCAGAGTTTTATTCTACATACATACATATTTTACGGCATCATATTTTTTTTAGCTTCGTTTGCTTTTTTACCCTTCCTACTATAACTCAAGTTTCAGCAGAGAATAATCCTATATATACTATTTATTTATCACTGCAAAAGCTTTACTCAGAATTCAGTTACAGAAAGATACGTAAAAAACCATTTCCGCTGGACAGACCTGCTAAAAATCCATTAATGTCCAAGACGTGACCATCACCATGTTTCTTCGCTAATTAATAAATTAATTGGCCTGGAATCTAAAATTCTGCTGGTTAGAAATACATATAACGTGTAACACTTCGGGTGGATTATATTTTCTCCTCATGAGGAACTATACATAGCTTGATGTAGCGGTACTGCCTCAAATGTATACGTGTATGCAGAAGCAATTAGTACTGGTGAGCTTTTGAAAATCCAAGCTCCTTGAAAATTACTGTACTTGTGTGCAGAACCGTTTGTCACCAAATTCCTCAGCATGATAACTATAACTATCTGAGAGGAGATAACTATATTGGTAGGGCTAAAAAGCTGCTTAGTACATATATGAATACATACCTATAAAGAGATACTTGTATGTTGTAGAGAGGTATGTGGAACTTAATAAGCGTTTTTCGTCTACACTAAATTCTTATATATTCTGATCAAGTTGAAAGGTATACAGTGCGAATTGGTACTTTAAAGGAGGACTGAGTTTGGTATGAGTAGAAGAGAGTGAGAGAGAGAAAGAGAGAGAGAGAGAGAACGGAGAGTCGGTATAAAAATGAGCAGAAGAGATCGTAGTTAGAGGATGAAGTTGATTTTGATGTAGACTGTGAATAGGAACATGAGTTAAGTTTCCTAGCTGTACAGTACAAAGCTGAGTGAACTGTGCTAAATAACTATGTTGTAGACTTTTGGACGAGGCTAAGTGAGCTTGCAGGGAACTGAACGTGGATTATTAGGAACGAAAGGATTAAAGGAGTTTTGAGAGCTGCTCATTTTCAGACGGCAGACTGTTCGTCTGTTGTGAATGAGGAATGTAACCTACTAATAAGTCTGAGAGTAAGAATACCAACATAACAAGTATACGAAGCTTTTGTAAATATGGAAATGGAAATATTACTTGGCAGTGTTCGAGAACAATGCAGTTGAATGTTAAGTGAGTGTGTGTGTATCCTTTAGTCATTGGTATGCCTCTCTGCCAACCTACCTGCTCCATCCTAAAAGGTGGATGTTGGGATGAAGAGAGGCTATGAGGAGAGAAGAAAAAACAGAGACCGACGACCGGCGGAGGAATGTGGCGATGCAACAGGTCGTAAAAGAGAGAAAGAAAAGAGAAAATCAATTTTCCCTTTTGTAAAAACTTTTAAAACCAGACGGATTCCATGTTTCGTCAGTAATTCATATTCAGTTGTAATCTTCGTAGTAAGCTCTCCACAAGAGAGTATCACCGAAGTCAAAGGACTGAACTTGATTCTCTCTGTACATTAAAATAAGAGAAGCTACCCATACAGCGTAACTGTAAGCCATTGTAGAAACTTAAGCTCAAGGCTAACTGGATTCTGAACAAAAATTTTCATAGAATAACATTAAATTAACATATGAGCAGCCAGTGAAGAGGAGGGACAAAAAATACCCAAATCAACGAGTGTTACGAACATGATACACTCGATCTCTCCGTCTCTTTCCCTATCTCTCTTCTACCAAAACAAATGGAAAATTAATTAAAGGGTGAATTATGTAGCTGCATCTCCAAATTATACCAATCAAGAATAAAACAAATGAGCTCGTCCTATAATTTTAAATACTATTATTTCTATGATAATTTTCCAACCAAAGTAATTTAAAGCCCTCAACCATAACTCTGCTTGAAAAACTCAATATTGCAATTTAGAAAACCTGGAGAGGAAAATTGAATAGTTTCACACTATAGCTGATGGAAAATAACAATTTTTCATACCTTATTTATGCTGGAGGCATTGTGTATTATGCAAAAAAGAGAGACAAAACTATGTAAGCATATGACGTGCAATGTAATTCTCGGACAAGTGCTGAAGATGATTATCGTAATCGAAAATTTGAATAATGAAATATATACTACCAAAAAAAGTGATTTAACAGAAACTACATGGAATAGTACAGGATAAATAAAAGGTCAGAAATAGAAAAGTTGAAGTTGAAAATTATTGATAATTCCATAACGTTCTTTTTACCTTAGCAAGTGCGTTGGCACTGTTAGCAAATAAACCAAAGCCCGATCTCCATCTTTCTTGATCCTTATGTTCTCTTGGCTCTCTCGCTCGCCCATGAGTCCTTCGCTTCCTTGTCGAATTTATTTTTTCCCAATAGATAAGGAAAAGGAAACGATGACTGAAGAAATCTGACTAAAAACAACCTGATATTTCGCAGGGCTCGTGTTCAGGCTCGGTGGTTTTAGGATTTTAAGGGAATATTGGACATGGAGATGTTAAGCGCAATGGGTTGGAATAGGAAATACAGGGATTTAAAAAATACTTGGATTGAGGAGAAGCCCATGTCTGATATGTGGACTCAACCGTGTTCCAATTCCGACTGAATCTCATGTACTTACGTACCATACACGTAGATGATCCTTGAACAAGCTGTAAAATCAAGTTGGTGTTAGGCACACAAGATGTAGTTGAAAGTGCGTACATGAATCTTTAAACTCCTCTACTTACTTCTAGGGGACTTACGTAACTTTTCCACATGCCATGCCCGAGCCCAGTTTTTTAATGTGATTCTTCAATTGGTCAATGTAGTATTTACTTTTATTCTGTAGATTTTAACCTCTGTTATATATTCAAGTATACAAATACACCGACACCACGATAATCTTTTCCTCCTGCTCATTGAAGTTCAAACCAGAAGTGGGCACATGGTTCGCCTACCCTCTAACCTTCTTGAAAATATTTGAAAAAATTCTGCCTACTCGCCAGCAATGAATTCAACATTCTTACAATGCCTACATTTAATCACCACAGGTATGCAACCAGTTGCTTCCTAAACAGCGAAAAATTTCATAGGAATGGGCCATCTGCACACTCGCAGATAAAAAATAACAAGTCAAACAATCCCTCATTCTACTGCATTCATTATGAAAATACAGTTGAAAAGTCTCACTTCCTTTCAACTAGGAATATTTTTATGCGAAGATACAACCAACTTTAGTTCTACAACAGATGGGTGCTAATATGCCTCCTACTAATTGAAATTGTTAATTGAAGTAAATTCCAACGAATTCAGGACTCACTTGTACAGTAAAACATCTTCTATTCACTGAATACACTGGGCCCACCTTCAACTAAACTTGCACGATCTACTGCCTCAGAAAAATACTAAATAAATAAAAAAAGAAATCTTCATAATCCAAACAACAGATAACTCAACTACAAGTTACAACTACGAGAACATTCAAATAAATGATTGCTCTCAAAGCATAATTAAATTTTAAGTATAAGTTTAGTTTTTCAGTTCCTAGAATTAATATCAGAACATATAGGCTTAATAAAAATCATTTTACAGTTCCGAGTAAGAAATCCACGTAAGAAAGTAAACAGTAGAGCCATAAAATAAGTATCGTTAAAGCCTTCCAGGAACTACAACTACAGCTTCCCAAACAGTCGATGAACTTAAAATCAGGCCCCAGCTGAAAATTTTAATTCCTACACTACACACTCCTTCCATCATATAGTTTCCCAAACAAGATTTCTAAACCTCACAACCTCCAAATTAAATGTCCTGAACTATTGATGTCATAAATAATACCACTGGTAACTCCCCAGGAAGCAGGAAGAATGATTATTAAGGAAAAAAGACTAATTTTCTAAATAGGAATCATTCAGCCTCAGCGTTAACTCCAACAAAGTAATTATCAAATTAATTACACCAACAATAATAATAATTAATCTAAAAACTTACACTAAAGTTACGTACAACCCATGGAGGGGATGACCAGTTAATTTTCTCCGAAATGGTCCGGACACGACGTGGTAATAGAAACAATCTGGGTTAAAAACAACTGCTCTTGCTACTTGTACAAACTCCAACGCCCAAATTCCAGACACTACTACAGAATAACATGATAAAACCACTCCATCTTTCTTCTGCCTTTACTTACCCACAACACAACATTAGGTACCTAGGTACGTACTCATTTGCAGTATGTACACAACGCCGCTTTAGTGCGTTGGCAAGTTGGCAGCTTTGGCCTTTATCTTTTTTTCCTCCTCCTTTCCTCTCTGGCTTGTCCTCGTTCTTTAAAGGAACTTTAACTTGCAGGCAAACAAACTCCATTACTGTCGGATCTTCCTTTATAGTTCTTCCGTATATGACAATTGCAAGATTGTACAAACCGCTTTAATGATATCTACCAACGTACGAGGCTACGGTCAAGGACCATTCCAATTCAACCCTTCTTCAAGTAAGACTTTTACACCTAAAAATGTTATACATGATGTTCTTAATCTAAATACATATAGTATTTCAAATTATTACCTTCAATAAAGTAGTACTCAAGTACCGTGTGTGGAATAATTTGGATTATTCTTGTTCTCTGAACAAGTTTATTACTATAATGGAGGAAGAATATGGGCTCAGAATTCACCGGAAATGACAACCCGGAATTTTTAGGTAAAGGGACTTGTGAGTTTAAAGGGTGGGATGTGGGATTCACAGAATGAACAACGTGCGGACTCTTTGGAAAGGCTGAGCCAAGTATATAGCCAGATCTCTGGTTGCTGTGACTCTCCATACTGGCCGAATGCTGAATGAACACTGATGTTAATGAAATTGAGTTGAGAATTTTGTAAGTTCCCCCCATATGTATTTCCATTGAGTATGTCTGTAGTATTCATGCGTACAAGTGAAAGTTTGGGAAACTTGATTTTAAGTCTGCAGCATATATTATGTCTCTTTTGACTTTGAGCTTTTGTTGGTCTGTCAGTGAGTTTGCTTTGTCAGAATTTCAAAGTCTGGGGCACGGTGATAATAATTGCAAACACTTGTTGCTATTTTTTCCAGAACTCCACTATATATACCAACGGTAACGGTTTTAAGGAAAACTCACCTGTTGAGCCAGATTGAGCCTGCTGCTGGAGTTTTCTGAAGGAAGAGGAGTTCAGGGTTGAATAAGTTTATATGTGAGTATACTTATTTACTCAAGCAGATAAGCAGGGGGCTTAAGGAAAAAGCACTAGTAGTAATTTTTTAGGGCTTGCAATTTTCGATTTGTAGCAAAGGGAATGAGGATGGTTGATGAAATAAGATTATTGTGGAATTGGAGGGGGAAATGTGGCTTTGAGCAAATATCCCAACTGCTGAAATGGACCAAAGTAGCATCCGAACTTGTATGGATTTTGCAATGCATTTGCGTACTTGTAACCTCAAAATAGAGCAATAATTATTGTGGGTTTGGAAAAAATTGCTTTCAAATATTTTAGTCATGGATGATAGTGGTTAGTTAATGTGTGGAAGATATTTTACCAAATGACAGTAAAATTATGGGTGCAAATAGCGAAAAAAAGAAATAATAATAGTTATAGGAAAAGGTTTATGAGAGGATTTGGAACAAATCCCTTTAAAAGACACGAGCTGAAGAGATTCATGCTATTTGCAATGAGTGTTCCTATAAATCAGGATATGCTGACTAAATTGATTCCTGTAAAACAGACCAGTAAACAATAATTTTCACTGAAATCAGCAACTAACCAGATTTTGACAATTTAGGAAAAAATTAGAAGGCGATCTAGAAGTTGAACTCTGATTAATTGTTACACAGTTGTGGCGGATTGCGCCGAAATCCATGTAAATTTTTCCCGATATGTAGCAGCAATCATTATCTCGGTTTGTTGACCGAATATAAACTAGATTTGATGTTTTCAAAAAAACAGTTCCGTTTGGGTTTGTGCGCAAAATATAAAATTTTATAAGGTTCGTCGAGGGAAAAATTTAGGAGCACTTTTACGCCCACAAAGAGATTCAAAATTGTTAGCAGCATTTTTATTTTTGTGCTCCACCCAAATGGTCAACTTTTGCTTTTCCCGGTAATGTGAATGCCAAATTCCCTCGCCACTTGAGCAGTTATAGTGTAGCGGGAGCAATACGTGTGTAATTACAAGGTAGCTTCTTGCTTCCTTGCGTCCTTTGACATTGTAAAAATATTCATTATTTTAAACAAAACAACGTGGGCCAAAAGTGAATGATCGGTTCGGATGAGTTGACTATTGATATTTTTAGCAGTTACAGAAGTATGTTTATTATCCATTGTTCGGTTAGTCGTTTGTCCCGAGCCCAACAAGGAATCGCATGACAGTCAATCAATGACAATTCAAATTGCCACTATAGTTTAAGTCTTTCTAATTGTTTTGGTAGAAAAAAGAATGCATAAGCACACATTGAAATACTATTATTTGAAATAAAGGGGAAAGTTTACCCAGTTATTCAGGTCTTTAGCAATAATTTAATATTTTACTGCAACTAATTTTACCTCTAGCAGAAGAATTCAGTTTTATATAATTGTGAGTGTTATTCAAGTTTTTTAGCTCAAGGATAAGGTAGCTTTTCCACTGTCTTTTTAATCTAGTGAAAGTAGAATTTGTGTAACATACAAAGGGGGCCATAACGGGGCTATAAACAGATAATAGGCTCACTCGCAGAAATTTTCTTACTTATTGTAAAATCTCCGCAGAAAATTTATTAAATTGTTAACTGACCGTAGCGTAGGGATTTTGTAAAACAAAATGTGCTACCCGGTGATAATTTAGTTTATCACGGGGAATTTTGATGGGTGACGTGCTCTTGTGGGAATTATTTGTTACTAAAAATTATGATCATTTCCTGATGTATCTCCACTAATTAGTACATACATTGATTTTATTTAATACCGCATGATGCATATCAAAATTGGAGAATAATTTCTGAAAATAAACAAAACATAACTAAGTTAGATTGAAGCCAGAAAGTTTTGTCAAAATGGTTCGAACAAATTTCCACCTGCGAAGAATACTAGTAGCATTTATTCGGATGATAATGTACGCTTGTGTTTGTGGTTTATTTTTTATTTTGGGCATGGAAATTGCACGGCATGAAATAAGAAAGCATGCGGAGAGTACTCCAAACAGAACTCAAGGTGGGATTTATAGTGATTACGGAGATCCTGGACTAAAGGAAAACAATGGTTTGCCCGAGTCTGGAATACTTCCTTTGCCTAATTTACTAAAACCGGGAGAAATGGGGAAGCCGTTCAAACCAACACAACTGACGGAGCACCAGAAGAAGCTCATGAAAGACGGTTGGCAGAGGAATGCCTTTAATCAGTATGTTAGTGATTTGATAAGTGTGGAAAGGTCGTTGCCAGATATTCGACATCCCAAGTATGAACAACAGTATTAGAGTGACTTTATAGTCCCGAATAATTAAAATTTTGCTTCAAGTTGTACACTTCTGTATTTACAGATGTAGCCAGCCCAACAGATACATTAAAAATCTACCACGGACCTCTGTTATAATCTGCTTTCATAACGAAGCTTGGTCTGCACTTTTACGGTCAGTTCATTCTGTTTTGAATCGATCACCTCCGGAGCTGATAAGGGAGCTCATTTTAGTGGATGATTCTTCTACACAAGGTATGAAAACATAAAATTAATAATGAAAACTGCATAAAACTAATAGTGAAAACTGCATAAAACAGACACTTATTAGAGGTAATACAGTGCAAATACTAATCATAATATTTGTAAAAGTCTTGGGTCAAAAGCAGCGTTTATAAACAAGCTACTAAAGAGTGAGTCAACGAAATGTTGAGGCTCAATCCTGAGAATTGATATCCCACGTAGAACTCTTCTTCACAATAATAAATATTCTTTGAAAAGGCTATTCGAAGTTTAATTAGTATTGAAAATCTCGGGGTTTCTTCATAAATTCTTCCTATTCCTATTGCAAATTAATATTGAAAATCTCGGGATTTCTTCATAAATTCTTCCTATTGTAAATTAATATTGAAAATCTGGGGGTTTCTTCTTAAATTCTTCCTATTGTAATATTTGTAATACAAATTTTGTATGATGTCGATTCTACTTATTTTGGTCTGGGATTGTGATGAAACTATTTACAGTATAAATTAGACTCAAGTACAAATTGGCTTGTATTACAAGGATCAGCAACATCATTTTACGATGGTACGTGAATTTAAAATTTTTTTCTTTGTATAAGTTCTTAAGGTCCGCGAAAAATAATTAAAAAATTCTTACATGCTGACTGGATTTTCTGTTTTGCAAGTGTCTATTACTTATCTCACCTTCAGCACTGGTTCATCTGAATCAGTTTAAATTTTAAACATTTAACACAAATTCAGCGAGATTATCACTTTTGTTTCGGATTTTTTTCAATTTTTCGAAATCCGTTTTTCGGAGAAAATGAAAATTTGACGACCCTACATATTGATTGTTAATCCAATTCCAACCGTAAATGACGAAGTAATGCCACTTGTTTAAGTAAAACTGAACCTGTAGACCTCACAGAATTTGTGTCAAAACCTTAAGATTCTATTTCAAACGCATTCGGATGATTCATTGCCGAGATTCATTGCACTTATTAAGTAACTGCCAAGGGATGCGCATGTAGGAATTTTTTCCCATTATTCCTCTCGTATCTTACTAAATATCCCCAACAAGAATAGGTGAATTCCCATACCTGCACCACTTGGTAATGTTGCTGTTTTCCTGGAAATACAAGCTTAAGTAGGAATTTTGTATAACCAAAGACTCGCCCAGGTTTGCTAATTATGAAAAACTAACATTCAACATTTCTTTCTTCCGTATGAGTGAAGATTTTGTCCGTCAATCATTTATTATTTTTACTACTGGAATTATTGCTAAACATTAGGATAGGTTTGTATGAGTAAACCCTTACAAGGAAAGGATAATATAAGAAGAAGCTGTTCAGTTTAAACAAAAAGAAAATTTTCGTTACTTACATCTGGCAATTTTACAATGTAGTTTACATAGTATAAGCGAATGAAAGAAACATCTAGATCCGACTACAAATAAGCAGGCTGCCAAAGCTCAGAATATTTAAACCTTTTCCGGTGTTAAGTTTTAAATTAAAACGGTTATGGAGTAATTCGTCAATACAACTATTGTCAATGAATAGATCGACAGCGAACATTTCGTCAGTAAATATTTCGTCACCTAAGCCACAACATTTTGTCAGCAATTTTTTCGTCACCT
>JAQFXU010003179.1:0-17208 GCA_034693705.1 Spatulosminthurus flaviceps | reverse complement strand
ATGGCAAGATTTAAGGGTACCCCCCATAAGTGCACTATTGGTGGGACGGTAAGATAGCAAATCCGATAAACTCCTTTAAAAAATTATTTTTATTTTCTTTATTGAGGTCCTATAGGCTTTCGCCCATGACCCAAAATTAAAATAATTAACTACATCTGTAATTAAAGTTACCGCCAAAATAATTGAAATAGTTAAAATTAATGAGCGCTTAATTTATCGACCTTCTTACCAAAATTATTACTCTCAGCAGCCCATTGGAGGCTGAGAACTTGTGGAAACTAAGGATTGAAGACATTAGGGTAAACGTCTTCCAGTATCTAGCAATTTTGAATCACCTTTTCTTTACTCTCTGTAAAATTCTCTCTCTCTCATTAAAAACCGCCAACAAATTTCAAAGGAAACCTTCACAAGAATTTTTCTATTCATTTCACGGATAGTCATTTCCAGGCAATGTACCTACACTTCCACACACAGTGCAGTCAGGGGCACTGTATGATTTTATAGGGTTCGTGTTCATAGCACACTAGAGGAACTTTCACAACTGACGCTCTCACTGAGTGAGAGCTGGGAAAAATCCGCTCTTATTGTGGAACTGGAAATTGCAAGGAACCACGCAGAAATAACCTTTCCGTCGAGAGTTTTTAGGAGCACATTATTATTAGTGGAGAACTCTTGAAAATAATCGATTCCACATTACTTTTTACCCTAGCATACTTCACATACGTGACTGCTCTTAAAGTAAACACACTGGAGAGGAAAAACTTTTACAAATAATATTTTTCCACGTGAAATTTTTACTTCTACAAATATTAATGTTTATTTTGAATTATGTATATAGATTTTTACTTGTACAATGTGGAACTTACTATAAATACAGCTCCAATAATTCTCAAACTACAATTTAACAAGCTCAATTTCACAATGAAAATTACATGCTAGGAAAAAGTATACAATCAACAGATTTTCCTCACATTTCCTATAGATTATACCAGAAGTTTTTCAAACTTCCTAGAACCCAATTTTATTCTCGAAATATTTCTTTCTAACTGCCAAGCATACATAAAACTCAGAAAGTTTCTATAGTAATGCAATGAAAAAATGTTCGAAACGGATTCGAAAAAATAGTCATATGAATTATGACAAATGTTTTTGCAGTTTGAAGAGCGTCATTAATAAATTAGCAGCCTTAAATTAATTAGTACAGGGCGTACTTAAAATCACCTCAGAGCCTTGGTTCTTTCCCGCCCTACTTTCCAGTGCAGTGCAGGCTCACCGTTCCTTCCTTCCGTGCAGAAATTTTTATTTCGACTTGAAGTGTAATTATTAATGTTATTCTTAAAAGGAAAGAAAATGAGGTCCAAATGAATATTTAATGATGGGCTCATCCAAAGCCTTCATAACTCATACTCGTGTTTCTCAAGTTCCTTCCACTTAAAGCCTGACATTGACGGTGACATTTACCCTAAAAAAGCAAGCTTCCACTTCATGCGATAACAAAGTGGTTTGTCAATGATGGACAAAAAGATTATTTATTTATTTATGAATTCATTCATTTTGAGGAATCTGAGAACTTGTCAGGCTTTTCGTTCACGAACAGAACATCTAATCATGTCAAGGTTTTGATACGCTTTTTCTCTAATATTCAGATACTTCCGAATAATTGCAGCAATTTTGAGATAAATAAAATAATAATTGTGAGGAATTCTAGTCAAAAATGATTCCTAGTTAAGCATATTCAAATGATTCCATTGCCTGTTGCCCATGGTAGAATAAAAAATATCGAGTGAACAATAAATTTGGTCCATTGAACTACACAGTTGTACGTATGTACTTTATTATGCACGTGCATGTATGTAGAAAACTCTTGGAAACCTCAAACACACGTTAGCTTGCGTGCAACTTGGTGATTGATGATCAACTTGTTTTCTGCATACACTCACAAGCAAACTTCTGATGGTGTCACCAAGGCACAAGTGCTTTAATATTTCTAATGGATGCCTTATGGAGGAAGTGGGCCCATTGGAAGGCCATTGATTATTATACTGCTTTCCACAGGCATTCGTTTTGTATGTCACTCATGTGCAAATACACCCTATTGTGTAGTAAAAATTATTGAACATAAAAAGTTGGCTAAATACTAATAGTAGCCTAACAAGGGCTTGGCTTTATTGCACTCGGACTAACCATTATGGACAAATCTTGCGTGCAATTTCATATGCTGTTAATTTGAAAACTTTTTTAAGATTATCCGTCAACCTAAATTGAACAATGACATTTGCTAAGTTTTCAATCGACACTCAAATTTGCCCCCTCACCTTGAGTTCTTGAAAGTTTGAACAATATGACTATGTATTTAAATTTTAAATACCGTTTTTTTTCTTGTTCCTATTCAACACATGCCTACATCCCAGTTCATCTGGACATGATATTACACGGCCTCGTAAACGATGACCTTGCAGTATTTAATTCCGAATATTTCCTCTTGAATACAACCCAAAACTCTAGAAATCTCCGACTCAAAGAAGAGTATGCTCATTTAATATCGCTACGTATTTCGTGCGTTCCTTCCCTTAATTTTATTAGCTCTATTTTCCTACGGAACGTTATTCCTGAAAGATAAGAAATCCCTTAGGAATGGACAGAACTTGAATCAATTGAACCTCCTGAGTTTAGCAGTGAATTATTTAATGATTATTTTACTCATTCTTATTGGAAAAATCAATACCCTTCAAGCTCCACCCGCTACAGTTATTACACGCTTTGATTCTCTGGGCATGTCTCTCGATCACCCTTACGTTTGTTTTAAGACCACAAAATCCTCATTAATTGGAATGGGACTTTCCGAAATCATGCTCAGCGTGAGATGACTGTCATTGAGTTGGAGGCGGGTTTTTATTAACAAATCTCTAAGTATTTACTGTATGTACAAATTTTAATGAGTTTTACTCTTTCTTTCCATAATTATTATAAATCCGAACTACTTGAATCCAAGATTGAAATACTGGGGTGATACTTTCGATTATGCATCCCAATTTTATTCCTTTTGTTCCTAATTATTTATTTCGCCATTTAGTTTTCTTAGAAAACTGCGTCAGCAAATTTGCAAACACGAAATCATTAAACATCAGTTTTTACTAATAGTATTACTCTTTAAACCATACACCGCTACATAATTTTCATAAAATGAAAGTGTTTGTCATTGAATTTAAATTATATGGATTTATAGTTAATGGAAATAACTACCAGGGATTCAGCTTGAAGAGATTTCCATGATCAACCTAAAATGAGTACTTTAAAACGTCACGCTTTTTTAATTGCTTCGTAAGCCAAAGATTTTGGTTGCACTAAAACCGATACACTATTTAGTGATTACTTTCACAAAATTCTAACCTTCGAGCACATATGCTTACCGATCTTCCAAATGATTGCATAACGATATGGTTGGACCATTAATGACACATTAAATTTCCCAACCTGCCATAGTTATAACTTCCCAAAATTTAAAAATAAAATTAAAAACATTTTTTTTACTAGTAGTACAACGATCTTTAAGTCTAACAGTGCTAGATATTATCGTTTTAATTTTATTTCGCTTTCCATTTCATTCATGAATAATTTGTCTGTTCATTTAATTTTTATGGAAACCGTGTTAATTAAAATTAAGCTATGTAATTACATTTACTAATCTGGCATATTTACAATAAAATAATGCGATACATTCCTTTACTTCTACGCTTTTTGCATTTACAATTTTACAATTTCTACTGAGAATGAATTCGAAGATCTTCTCTGCAAGAAAATTGTTTTGAGCAATGAGGACATGTAAACTGAGGCACTGTGGAATTTGCTCGCAAATGAACCACCACAGTATGTTTGGTACGAAAGCACATGTTACAATGGGTGCATGGTAAAGACCTCCCACCTCAATAAACAAAATAGAACAGAATATTATACTCTCAAACACTAATGCCAACTTTTCGTAAAACTGAAGTTTTGCGTACAGTTTCGAGGTCTTAACATTGAGTACAAGCGCTATCATCACTTACGAAGCAAGTGCGCCATTTGACATGCCCACACGGTTTATGTACAGGCTGGTCGTTGGTAGTGGCAAATTTATTCTCACACTGCGGGCAGGTTTCGATTCGTGATTTTTAAAAAAACAGTTAATGCAAACCAATAATAGATTGTAGAAAATTATAGTTACTCTTTATGTAAGCGGGCCCAATATTCTGATGCAATGCTACATACAACTTGCAGCCAGCATGCATCTCAACATTGGCACTTAATGTGAGGAATCCGAAAATTAAACTACGAAAGTCTCAATTTTGTTGACAGTGTGTTAATAGTGAGAAATTGTCATAAACACTGATAGAAATGAATCGTAGACTGAATAAAAAGTTTAGGAGGTGATAAAAGTTGTAGGAAGGAAGCCTAGTGGAAAGAGACTGGAAGTTAAAAACTAATCCAAAAGGAACTTTCGAGCTAAGAATTTTAGGTGGGTGTGATTACTCCAAACGTTCCAGCAGAATTCCACAACAAAAGTGGGAACGCAGGAAAAGTACACGTCTGGAAATATGGGGCCTGTGTAGACTGCGTAAATTAGGGTTCGTGCCATCCGTTCGCCATTTTTTTCGCAGGTTTTATTTTAAGTTTCCATCGGGGTCTACTTACTGGAACTCACCCAAAATCTAAGCCTCCTGTCCGTGCTGTACAATGCTTTTCATGTTGTACAATGCTGTCTGAGTTGTATAATGCTGTACATACTGCATGATGCTGCTGTTGCTTAGACGTACTCACCATCCACTGAAAAGTCAATTGGCCAGTTCATAAACGTTTTATGGCAGCGTCAGCTTCCATTTTATTCTTATTCTGGTTTCTCAAAATATTGGTTATAATTCTCAAAATTTGCTGGCTCCCACTTGGAGTAAATCCCTCTGTAACATAAGCATTAGGCTACGGTCATCTGGTAGATATGAATTTGTAATATACTGGAAAATACCATTTTTTTTGGTTGCATACGAACTTTTAATCCTACATCGACCAAAGTTACGGTGTGCTGGGTATGAGCGAATTACTAAAAGTTTTGGTTAATTTGGCGACAGGTTCCGTTGAAAATTTACAAAGAATTTCTCTGTGAGTATTAGGCACAGTACAAGTGAAAATCATTTTTTTAAATGACCTCAGCATGGTACACTAAAGTGGTATAAACAAGGACGATATAAGCCACCCGACGCAAACGCCTTGAATTACCGCGAAGCAAGGATTTCTCGAAATTGAATTTGCACGTGCGATAGTTGAGTGCTCGAGATCTTCGTCACCATTTTTGCCTTGTACCTATGTTTCTTTATATTTCCGTTATTGTAAACTCAGAAGTTACCACTGATTCCCAATTTTAACTTACCTGATATTGCCAACAAGCTTCATTAACGTAGCGGTAATGGACTCGGGTTTACTCGAGGGTCGTCTGAGTCATACCCGAGTTCGAATCCCGAGAGTGGTTTGTAATTTGGTTCAAGGAAAGGGTTTTTCCCACTGCGTTTACTCCTGATCGCTCAGGCCTAAAACTGCTTTGTGTGAGGATTCCTCATAGGTAGGAAACTTTGAATAAAGGCTTAAGATGGTTGACAACTCTGTTAGACCTACGGGCACGAATCGTAGCATAAAACCATATTTTTTTAAAATCGGGTACACGCTAGTTATCAAAGGATTGCAAAACAATACACTGCATATGGCCACATGAGCAGAGACGCGAGTGTAAATAATTGCTTTTTAATGTTTTTTTAAATTTAAAGCGCCTTGGAACTCCCTTGCAGTAGCTGTTCCTGGAGACAGCTCCTATTTTAATTTAACTGTAGATATCTATGCAATATTATTACATACTAAAGTGTTTACGAAAGGTTAAAGAACCCATTAAAAATATTTAGTCCAAAGGTCAGGAGCTGACACCAAAATATGTTTGCATGTGAGTGGTTCATTTGCTTCAACAGTATAATCTGCAAATACTAATTCCAACCCAAAAATATTTCCGTAACCAAAAATATTTCCGTAACCAAAAATATTTGTGGGTAACTTTAGCGGTCATGGAACTGAGGATGTAAATGGAAACAGGCTTTATCTTGATGTAGAAACGTCTTAAGCTATTTGTACCACCAGCAGGTAAATTCGATAAGACATTGAAATTAGTGTGCATGTACCTCATATAGAGTTACTAATTTTAGGGAAATTTGTTAGGCTTTAATAATAGAATCTTTTAAACACTGTGTAATAATAGAAATAAGAATATAATCTCAAACCATGATAATTTCATACTTCAAATCAAAAACAAAATTGAAAATATCGCCATGCGGATGTTCCCTCTTTTGACTAAAAGCTTTGATTTGTTGGGTTGGGACGGCAACTCTAAATGAAGTTTCCAGTTGTTCCTGACTCGTTCGAACGGAATAGACGGGGATGGTCCATTCACACTTGGAGCTCTACATTAAAAAAACATAAGAATTTATACGTAAAAATTCAAGCATTTTAGTACCATTATATTTTTTGCTTGTCAGACCTGATCATGTTTCATGTAAATGGTGACTTTCACTTGATATCTTTTGGCATCATCTCTGGAGCCAATGATGGTAAACCACCAGTAGACGACAGAATCCTCAATTTTCATGTTTCGAAGAAAAACTTCTTCGTCGTATTGCAAAAAGTAAAGGGGCCATGGTCCATCTAAAAAATAATCGATTTTATACCATGATTTTATTTATTAAAAAAGCTTGTACAACTTTAATTCAGTAAATGGACATTTCTTGTTTTATTATTGGACTAAGGAATTGGAATTTAAAATATTGTTGAATCACCTGAGTTCAAGTCATTTGAATATTCCGACATGGACAAAATATTACTTCCCATCTCATACCCATCCACGTCATGCTCGTTCTTTAAATGATGGAAATAATCCTTGAATCGGATTTTAGCTCCGTCGCATTTCCTCATTTCTGTCTCAAAGCAGAGAATTCTCCTAGAAAATGTGAATGGAAATTATCAAATTTATTGATATATTTCAGTATTTTAAAACAGACTGAATATAGTGGAATTTAATAATTCAGTGCTTTACAGGGCGCTTGAATTGGGGGGGGGGCATTAACTTTGGACACCCCCACTTTAATAATCAAAGGTTTCTGCTTTACCTGAATTCACACTCCTCCGCATGGGATCGGTACTCAGAGCCCTTCAAAATCCTGGGACATCCGTCAGCAAGATTTTTACACCAGAAAGATGAGTTTGCCACAATCAGCTCAATAGCTACATTTCGAGAGACTCCGGACAGGTCCTCTTGACATATTCCACAACGGAGCTCTGTACGACATTTCCCACAAATGGTGTGCCCTTTGGAGCAGGTATAAATTGGGGCAAGGGGAACTTCATTGCAGATTGGACATTCCAGACATTTTTTCAACTCATTTGTTGAGGCTAATTCATGGAGCGATCCCACAGCCGCACTACATTAAAAAACGAGGGAAATGTTAACAAATAATAATAATAATATTTTTCATTTAAAATTTTCTTCGTCACTTCAAAAATTCCTATGATCACTTTACGTATGTCCTAGCATTTCTTTACCTGTCTCTCCTATTGTAATAGGACATGATGCTTTCTTAAAATTATAACAGGGAATGAATTGTCAACCATGAGAAAAAATTAAATAACGCTACTGTTGAGCTACCCATATAGGCAGGATTCAAGTTCAAGTTCATGGGCTTTAGCAGCGAGTTTATCATTGGGATGGATTTCCTGGTTTATCTAAAAACTCTCGTGTATTTTATTAGGCAAATTACGTGTTGATCCTATAAAATCCCTTAGTAATCCCCTTTTACGACTTTTTGGTGCGGCTTTTACATTGTGTCAGAGTGTCAATTTCTGATAAAAATACATAGGAGTTGGGGCATCATAATCTTATCTTCACTAATTTTATTGATGTAGCGTTTATTAGTTTATCATATACCTACCCGTGCCGTGCTTCAAAGCATGTAGAAATCCTTGGTACTTAGCACATAGTGCTAAATCACTCACGGAGTCGAAGCTTTGTGCTTGCAATTGAGAGGGTCAATTCTTCTGCTCAATTCAATTGCTCTGTGTCCTCCTCATTAATTTGCATATGCCCAGAGTAATGGAACTTGTCCAAGCCTCTCTTTCGTCTGTCTAACTCACATTAACGGCTCCAGAGTGGAGGGTCTGGCTCTTACTCGGTACACTTATTTTAACTCTCAAGAAACCCCTTGCTCTATACAACTTCGTCTCGTGTATCTATATCTATACCTCTCACTATAGCCAAGCTCATACTTATCGGTGACCCTTAGGTCAATTATCCGCTCTACCTATATATTATATAATTATATTATATATATATATTATATTATATAATATAATATTCTAATTTTAATACTATACATTAAACATATTACTTGTATGTGAAACAAGTTGCTGTAACAGTTCCAAAGGTTGTAAGGGCATGGCCAACAAATCGACCTGAATAAATTATTATTATTATCCGCTCTACCTTATTTGAGCACCCCCAGCCCTCACAACATGAGTTCACCACAATTGCTTGCTTGCCCCTTGGAAAAATTGAATAAAATCTCATATGAAAATTGAATGTGCGGTGTGCGTTTTGCGTTTACTCGCCGAAGCTCAAATTGCAAGGAGAAGGTAAGAAATGAAAAAATGACGAAATGTAAAAGTCACTTATTCAACTTTTTTAAGCAATCATAGACAATAAATATGACAAAAGTTGCTTCCCTAACGCTTCGCCCCGTCCAAGCAGTGACAGAATCATTCCTCTTTGTCACACAAATAAAGAATTTAGCACATGCATTTAACACGTACATGTAACAAATATACGCGTAACACAATAGTCAGTACATTTAAAGCTTATTATGCAACTGGAACTTTAATAATACAAAAATATTAAAGCAAAGCAATAGGGAAAAAGGAGGCACGTGTATTTTACTGTCTACGTCCTTTAAAATATTTTGTGCAAATATTTTATTTATGTTACGATATCTCTCATATGACCATATGTACATAAGAAGCAGGATTATCGTATGCACATCTACTATTGGATCCTCCAACTTTTTTTATGCAAGAGAACAAAAACAAGATCGTAAATTTTATAGCCTGGATTTGCACCCGTGAAATAATGAAATTGTATTGCGTCTTTTACCTCATAGCACATTGTTTGTAATTGGTAGCACAGTAAAATAGCATTTGCAGCGACCATGGTAAATATTAAATAAGCCTCCTTCCTTCCTTATAAGCCTTACCAAATATAAATGCTCGTATGCGTGCTCACTAACAATAACAAGTTGCGGCAAAAAATGCAGTGCGAAGATGCGAACAGCAAAATATATATATGTAAACTTTATTTGTCACTGCTTCCCATTGGAAGTAGCCATTATTGACTCAGTATTCAATATGACACATTTTGTTTTCAAAATTAAGTTAATCTATTGTGTGTTGTATAAATGATTTTGACATAACATTGCACCGCTTTTTAACACTATTGCCACTATATTTCTCCAATAATATCGGTGGATAATTTAAAATCAAACAAAAATCTAATGAAGAATTTTGAAATAGTCCCTCTTGCACCAATATACAATCCTATTGTTTTCATTTCATTAAGGTTAAATTTGCTTTTAAAGTAGGGTATGCAGGAGTCATAAATATCTTTCTTCTGTGGGTGTACTTGTTCAGCCTGGTTAACTCCATCCTCCATTCTAATTGTAGTCCTTTTCTAGTTACTGGATTGTACATTCAGTCATTTGACAGTCCCAAATATGCTAATCAAAGCATAAGCGATTCTAAATTAGAATAGAATTTTGCCCATTAGTTTAAAAAATGTCATTAAAGCTAATGAGGTCTGCGGTGTGAACGAACAGGATTTGGTTGAGGGCTTTCTCACAGGACACATTGCGCCACATCCGTTATTTTTTACTGTTGTCGTTGACATTGGAAAGATGGTACTGCCATGATCAGTGGTTGTTACTTCCTCAGGTACAGTAGTTAATTCAACTTCAGTTGTACTTTCAGGACATGGACATGGCTCCCAATCCTCGGGGAAAACATTATTTTTATATTCAGCCCATCTGTCATCGCCTGTTATTTCTATGTTTCCTCTTGGTGAGTACATAACTACAATTAAAGTATTCTTGTCTTTATTGAATGGTGTCCTCGATAAACCGATTTCCATAGACGAATTCCACACCATCTGAGTGAATACTCTGAACTTATTCTTGGAGTTTTGGGGTTCTTCAAAGTCATAATCAACCTTATTTGAGTACCATCCGTGAAGCAAATCCTTCATTTTATCAATACTCAAAGAATTCGAAATACTTTCGAAATTCACTCCTACGTTACTGACATTATTGTTTCCACAACTTGTAACGTTGACTTCCTGCCCTTTTCGCAGCAGTTTCGCCCAAATCTCTCCACATCTTTCCGCCAACATTGTCACTTTATCGCTATCAGCCCTGAAAAGTCTTGCGTGATGCGCTTTACGATACTTGTTATGCTGTTGAACATTCACGTCCCAAACATCTAGCGCTATTGTTGTTAATGCTGTCGCTGTCACCATCACCACTTGCACAGATGTATAAAATAGGACCATTTTGATAAAAAATCACATTTTCATAGTCATCCGTTTAACGATTGCACTTAAGTAATACGAAAATCTTCGGTGAATGTCAAGGGATGCTAATTTTGACAACAGTGGCAGCACTTTTATAACAGCCTTCGCGACACTTCTTCATCACTTATTGTCACTTTGTCACATCTTCACCAACACCAACAATCCAGATCAATTTTTTTTCAAAATTTTCCCGATAATGTTTTCCCAACTTTTTTACTTTCTGTTTAACAGACTAATTATTGTGATCATATTCGTAATCTACGCACAAAACTGGTTCGGAATAAGTTTGATGTGAACGTCTTGTCTACTTTTGCAAATTTCAAAAATATTATAAAATTCCAAAGCTTTGTAAATTTGGGGAAAAGCTACCAGGCTTTAATTTTTTACAAACTGTGATAAAAACTAAAGGACTAAAGAGATGCCAGATTCAGATTGCCTGTTAAAATATGGGCTACGTTAATATTTCATTTTCATGAATACAGATTCCACTAGTCTTGCATAAAATCTCGAATATACCAAAGGAGGTACCAATTTTTCCTAACACTGGAACTTATTTTTCGCGCAAATCAACCTCCAATTCGATTTTTCGGGGTTAATATTGCAATCAGTGTTGGCATAGGCAAAAACCCAAAAACCCTGGGTTTTTGGGTTTTTGTGGGTTTTTGTGTGGTTTTTGGGTATCAGATTTTCTGGGTTTTTGGGCAATTGGGCAATTGGATTTTTCTTATCGCCATAAATGTTTAAAAGCATGCGATCGAATGCAATGCAATTAAAACTCTCGTACCTTCACTTGATTGTTTAAAAATGGCTATAATTCGCAAAATAATTGTTGTGAGTAATTGATGTTTATGTCAACACTCTGATTAGACCCTTACGCATTATTCAATTCTTTAGATAAAGCTTGCAACAAATTACGGACAGATAATTTTTTTCCCAAAATATACATACGTACCAGATAAAACTATTTTCGTATTTCCTATTTGTTTTAGCTACAACCGGCATTTTATTATAAGATATACATATAATTAAACAGTTTGGAATTGCTTGGGCCTCACGGCTCAGCATAATGCGATTTCTTAAACTTCGGAGGGTCGCTCAAATCTGAATCACAATGTTGAAAGCATTTAAACAATGAAACGAGCAGAGTTACTTTTTATAAATAATAAAGTCGATCTCATTGTTGGATCACATCAATAAATGTTCAAGTAATTGCCAAGCTTGGAAATAATTATTGGTGAAGATCAATCATACATATGTTACCCATATGGAAGCACACCGTGTTATTCTTGGAGTCCAAACGGACCAATTTAACTGATGAAGAATTTTGTCCCCCCTGTCAGGTGAATCATTTAAGTCAAATTTGTCATTGAGTCATTAATGATATGTAAGAATTTCAGAAAATTATCGTTGAATATACAAGAATACAACATTGTGTGATACTGAGAATCTAATAATTATATATTCAATAACTTGCATTTTTAGATTCCGTTCTTCTATCTGCTAGTCAAAGAGGATCAATATTGACGCCCATTCATTATTGTTTTCTCAAGCGGGGATTTTCATATCTATAGGAATTAAAAGCTGTTACTGATTTCAAGCTGTAATTATTATTAATGTTAAATCAGACTTTTTTTATTCGAAGTTATAAAGTTAGTATGTATATATAGTAAGTACTATTTATTACTTTAAAAATTCATTATGGTATTTGTAAGAAAGCTTTACTTGTCTTGGAGAGATCTTTGCTGTCCAAACCTGGAATATTTTATTGGGGAACTATCTAATTGGCACCATCATTGAAGTCATCGAAAGAATTGACGGTATGGGATCAAATCATCAATTCTGAGCTTTACAAACCCAGAATTAGTACAGATGTCCGTAACAAAGGTATGCAGTGACCAGTGCAAGTGATGAGTTCGCGATTCATGCCGACGTACTTTCAATAAATTTTTTTAGCTTAATTGAACTTTGTGGATGGCTCTACGTTTAGTTAGTGCAGTCACATTAAAATAGAATTTTCCACAAGCATTTCATGTAGGTAGGTTTGACTTTGGTTGACATGAAGCAATTTTTTATGATTCAAACTATGATTAGTCCAGCATCTATTTGAAATTTGACAAATTCAGAGTTTCATTTTTCTTCATAACGGTAAGGAAGGAGTTTTGTTTAAGACACAGTTGACTGATCGATGTTCTCCTATATTAAATAAGGCATATCGCTTTGAAAGATCTACTAATGATTTATATTTCGTTATAAACGAAGGCATAGAAAGACTTGAGGGGGAAGATAAGGGTGCTCATTGGTCCAGAATATAATAAATGTGAAATTTGATTGATTGGCCATTGAGAAAAATAAAAATAATTAATTTAGTGAGTTTAAGATCAGCTCTTTTGATGGATTTGGTATTTGTATGCATAGCGTATCTTGTTTATGGCTTATCATTGATGTTTAAAACAACATTGGTTTATAAACAATCCCGGCTTCCGGTAAATTTTGGTTCGGGAAATGCGAATTATATTTGAATGCATCGATATCTGTTTATTGGTTATATTTTTTGCAGATAATTTTGTCATCGGATTAGCGAGGAGCAGTACTTAATTTTGTTCTGTTGAGAAAATAGTTACTGGGAGACTGGTAAAATACTATTACTCGGCATCGGAAACTTAACATATAGAACCAGTTTGGATTACGTTGACTAACTACTACCGAAACAATAAGGATGAATTGAAACTGTGGGCCTTGTTCGTGAGTGAGTCGGCTTCAATATGACAAATATAGACTAATTTGGATGAGAAAGTTAATTGACGGTAATTTTTTGGAAAATTGGGTACAGTCACATAACTTTAAGATAAAAATGTGTAACGCTATGACTAAAAGGTAAGAATGACTTGATTGGCTTTGGTTTGTAGGTTCAGCGACCTTGTCCTAACGGCGATGGATCAGCTTTAAATTACTCGAAGAACTGGATTGACGATGACTTTGTCTCTTTTGGTCTTGGCCAAGTCCTGAAAAGTTGAGGAGAACAAAATGACATGTTCCGAGACTAAAAAATAAATTCTACTGAGGATCAAGCGGTGTTGCACTACGTATTCAGAAGCCGGGAAGGTTTTTCACATATTCTTCTTGATGGCAAGAACGTTATCGTTGACATCCAATGGTCCTAAAAGAAATTGGATGTTTTTCTGGCGTTGTTATCAATGAAAAATGGTCGTTTGTACTGGGGAGAAAATCACTGATGTTGTTAACATTGGAATTGGAGGATCCGACTTGGTAGGATACAGTTGATGATTTTATATTATGGTGTTGTGGATATTAGATTAACGGCTGTATTATATTATAAGGGGGCCTTGCATGGTCTGTGGAGCTTTGACACAGTACACCGTTGGGCCGAAATCCCACTTTGTGTCAAATGTTGATGAGTCCTATCTCACAGATGTTCTTAAAACGGTCGACCCCGAAACCACCTTATTTATTATTGGCAGCAAAACCTTCACGACTCAGGAAACAATCGCTAATGTTCAGTCAAGGTAAGAATTGATATAAAAATAAACTCTTGTCAAATATGAAATAATTTTCAAATGTGTAACGCAAATGATGCAGCAGGCCAAAGACGAATCCGCTATTTCCAAGCATTATGTTGCACTATCTACTAATGTTGAGAAGGTAAAGGAGTTTGGAATTGGCAAGTACTTCGAATTTTACGTTGGTGGTCGTTATTCTGTGGTCAGCTTTTGGTCTTTCCATTGCTCTGCAAGTTGGATTCGAAAACTTTCGCCAACTTCTTGACGGAGCTCGTTATGCCGACCGTCATTTCCTGAAGACACCTCTTCAAGCCAATGTAATGTAACAATTAGGAAATTTTTTACGGCTTGATTTGAAAGAATTTGTTTCTTATATATTTTGTGTTAGTACATTAGAATAATGGTAAAGAATAATTTTTGGGGATTTTATGCATTAGGTTCCAATAATTCTCGCCCGTTTGAGAATGTGGTATAATTCTGTCATCGGTTGGGAGTCCCATGCCATTGTTCCCTATGACCAGTTTTTGTCAAAACTTCCATCTTATCTTCAACAAGCGGACATGGGGTCGAATGGAAATTCCGTGACCCTCACAAATCAAAGAATCGCTACATATAACACTGGTCCCATAATTTGGGGAGCTGCTGGTACAAATGGCCAGCATGCTTTCTACCAGTTGTTGCAACAAGGAACCCACACCGTACCAGCGGATTTTATTGATATTGTACAAAAAACAGGTTATTCCCGGCATTTCCCACTACTCAGTCCTCTCAGTCCAACTTAATCGCACACAGAAGCTATGATGGTGGGTTGCACCAACCCATCTGAATCTATTCCAGAGCCACTTCGCCCACACAAGTATTTTGAGAGCAATCGACCCACAAATATGATCCTATCTAAGAAACTAACTCCATTTACCCTGGGAACCCTGATTGCAATTTACGAGCACAACATCTTCGTGAAGGGTGCTATTTGGAATATCAACTCATTTGATCAATGGCGGTAAGTGCAGAAAATCAATTCATACATATATCTATTAGTTATTACTATATTGAAAAATTATATGCCTATTTATATTTGAGTATTTTTATTAAGCCAATTAATTTAATTTTTGATTTCCAGTATTGAATTGGGAGAGGAATTGGCCAAAGCTATTGAACCTGAGTTGGCTGGGAAATCCAAAGGAAAGCACGATAGCTCCACCCTGGGCATTATTAATTTTATCCATTAGCATGGAAACAATTATTACTAATCATGCAACCTCCAATAATTGACAGCCAAGGCCTACCAGGTCCTAGCAATTGAACAGTCATGCAATAGATATCCATCTCATCATATCCAGAGTGCCACACGGATTTTGTCTAAAAGATAAGCTAAAGGAAAACATTAGAATTCCATGAAATCTGGCACGGTTGATTATATCAGTGAAAATCATTCTCTCTTTTACGATTCTTCGTTTACGTCAAAAATATGATCACAAATGAAAACTCAATATGTTGTGTTTGCTTTGACTATTTACACTACCTTGATAATGGGTGTCTTAGTCTGTATTAGTTAATAGTAATTATTTTCCAGAAAAATTATTTACAATATAATACAAATATAAATTCAAACATTGAATAATCTTCCGTGAAACCAAAAAGCTTACATTGTACGTGAAAAGTATTTTTACTTCAAGTGTGTCATAAACAAAATTTGAGTGGTCAAAATATCAGTTAATACTGAATATTGTAGGAATTTTTAAACACTTTCTTCTGCATTAAGCATTCTAGTATTGTTTCAAGTAAAAATATTTCATTTCCCCTTGAAAAATTTATTCTAGGTAAGTTGTCAACTCATGCAACTCTGTGTGTGAGTTTTAAGCGCTTGAGTCGAGACTCATGGAATAATTAACAATTAACAGCTCTTAGGCTAGCTCTTAGACTACGTACAACTATGCCTCATATATCAACTTTCACTGCTTTCCACAGGCGTGAGAGGGTGAAAATCTGCAAAGCTACGTTACTGAAGCCGAGTCTATCCTTCAGAATACATACATTACTTTTCCAGATGATAACAACACAATTCAGATAGTTTGGAGGTAAAATGTAAGTAGTTCGTACTAATACATGTACTACAAAAGCTTTGGTGATAATTTTTTCGACCAGTATAAAATAAACTGAGCATATGAGCTTCGGTTTATGCGTTATAAATACGGTACCATTCTGAAAAATGGACTAATAAAAGTTTTTCACCTACAGCATGTGGAATGATATGATAACTCCATGCAAAACCAAAGGATGATTGACCTGCAGAGAAAGCTTACAATTTCAACTATATTTTGAAGATCCCATGAAGTCTATGAAAACTGCTTCGATCAAGAATTCACTTAAGGTAAAAACAAATATTAAATAGAAATATAAAGCGATATTTTAAGGAAGTAGGTCTAGTTTTTGCTCCCAACTATAATACTTACACAAGCTTCTTGAAACTAAATCCTATTGATCTGTAATAATTCATTTAGCAATGAGTACAATTTTAATAATTCATTTACAGAGTACTTCCCTCTCGCAAACTGCATCAAGAAAATCCCGATTGGTAAAATATTGCAGAAAACAATATCGTGTGTTGATCAATCATGTTTTAACTTAACATTAACACGATGAAGAACCACTTTGCGTATTTCTTATAAATGAAAATCTACAGTCATCTTCCAATCCTGGAATGCGAATTGTTAAATAGAAATGGCTTAATTTTCGGTTCTCAGTAATATTATTAATGGCTTGAACTTCATTGAATTGTGAAACTGCAAAAAGTATGTAATGCAAACACATTTTAGCTAAAGAAGAAACGTTTATATAATTTCAATGGCATCATTTTATTGAAATAAGATTATGATTAACATTTCGCATAAAATTACTTTGAAAAATAATAATCCTACAATTCAACATCACTATCTGTATCTTCGTCAGATTCTTTACCAGAATGGAGATTCCTGTAAACTGTGCATAGCTTCCTGGCTTTTCCTACATTTAACC
>JAQFXU010003178.1:0-17208 GCA_034693705.1 Spatulosminthurus flaviceps | reverse complement strand
TACGATTTTGGAATAAATTTGTACAAAAATCTTTTTTTATAAATATAAACTTCCTGGCAAAATTTCGTGAGTGGGACCACACCCATAAATGCGATTATAGATTTGATCCCTGATTTTCCCCACCAAAATTTGTTATCCTGTAACTTCTGAACGGCAGAAGCTAGAACAACATGCAACGTATATTCTGATAGCCCATATTTTCGGCTTTCACAATTGTGTCATATCACCACCATGCGTTAGTTAACACTGAAGATACAACCACGTGACTGCAAGCGTAATCCCCTTATTCCCCTTATGGGGGAAATTGTGAGTTCTTGGAACTCAATGACAGGGTGCAAAAATGTTTCATTTAAAAATGTTAAATGAATTTACTTGATACATAATGCAACATAAAATTTTTTCATGAATGTTGGTCAACCCATTGTGTCACAATTACGCCTCTACTGAGGAAATTTTAACCCCCCATAAGTGGAACATGGGGATTTTGCTTGCAGTCACCGGGTTGACAGTAGTTTTTTGCTTCGTAGTGATTGCTGTTACATAATATTTATTCAATAAGTTGATGTCACTGGTTTTAAGATGGATTAATGGCTCGATCTGTATTTCAGAAACCACTGCTAATTTCTTGTGCTCCTTCTCCATCAGTAGCTCATTGCGATTGGCCATTTTCTGCATAAACAGTAACAGTGGGCAAACTTGGTTCTACATTGGATTCATTCCACACAATGTCCCCACTGATGCAGTTTTACATAGTAAACTGTACTCCATGATGACCTCACCGGATTATTGTAAAAATGCAAGAGCGTTTTAAATTTATTAATAATTTTATTATTATTCCATTCACCCTTAAATGAACTTACAAGGAATTATTACTCAAGTGAAATGTTACTATAGAAATTTGGGAGCAAAGAACCAGTTGATATTTTCCTTACGACTGGACAATTTCTCGTCAGAGGTCACATGGAAGCAGTGGGGCCCCGTGCTATAGTTCAAGTTGATATTTTGGAAATGACTCACCACCTTGATAACGGACCGCTGAGTAATTTGACCCAAAACATGGTGTCAAAATATCTTGTACAGTAGAGTTTGGTAAGCACGATGTTAGCTAAACACCCCAACGCAACTTTTGTATCATTCATTTCCGAGCAATAATAATTGTTTTCTCTTCCATAAATCCATATAGTCAACCTTTTAAATGTGTCCTTCCGAAACTGTACCTTGTACTGCACAAGTGGGAGTCATACATTTGTCCCAACTCAAGTCCCGCCCTCCAGAATAGTCACATTCTCCACATCGAGCAACACGTGAGTAATTTAAGCATTTTTACTGTTTTCCTCATTAGCAAGCATACCTTAAATCCGCGGAAAGATTCACTTTTAGTTCAGGGCATTAATAATAATTGCTAATTACAGCAACTTGGAAGGTTTGTTTACATTTGAAATTGCAACCACGGATTTGTGCCTCGTCATCGCCTTCAGAGCCCAAGAACAGGATAATTCCTTTGCTTGCGCTTTCCTCCCTCTTCCCACTCCCACGGGTCAACAAGGAATGGAGGAATTGCTGAATGGGAATCATTGGAAGTTCCACGAATGGAGGAAATCCGCTCATGTACTGTATAGCTTGTTTTTGCCAAACTGATTTCCTCTTTGGCATTCAAATTTTAAAAATATATGACCCGTACTTTTTTTTATAGGCAAAGGACGGTGAGCAAGTGTTGGAGATTCGAAACATTAGGGCTGTCATTTCCATGACTGAGGGAGAAAAGGCACTACTCATAGTCCGAGTCTTCGCTTGCTAATGTTTCTCCTGTTCGCGTCAAATTGAAATATTCTACTTGAATCTATCTCTAAAGCCATGGACTACTTCAGCCTTATATGATTCATTCTCAAAACAAAAAAACGTTAAGAATGTAAGAAGTAGTTTAATGTAAAGCTTTGACGCCACCCAAAAATTTTGTGTAGTTTTTTGTGCCTTTAGGGCTAAAGTAGATAATCCTTTTTAAATAAGCCCGGAGGACATAAGCTTCGGTATTTTAATTTCAGCATCAATCAGGAAATTTAAACCACTCCCTTTAATAGCGCTATGTTGTGGGGGAAGAGGCAACGTAATTATCTGGAGTTAAACTATTTCTGACAATTTTAATTAAATATTTTTGCAAAAATAAGCCACGTGGGCGCGAGCGATGGGAACAGAAGTGATTAGTGCTTATATATGAGAGCAAACATTTCCCTCATTTCACCCCATTAATCTCCATACAAGGGATTTTAAACAGCTTCAATTTAGATGCACGGATTTTATCCATCCTAACAATCAAACTGGTTCACCGAATTATTCCACGGAATACTCATTCCTTTTGTGTTCCCAAATTGATGTAGACAGTGAACAATATTTGAAATTACATGGTAATTTCCAACAGTCGTTAAATAAAATATTTAGTGTTCAACAAAAACAACGTTTCCTCTGAAAATTCAAACTTATTTGACTCAACAAATGCTACTCATCCTTTATAATTTATGTAAATATCATTGATCACTGACAATTTTATTTCAATACATTGTACAGGAAATTATCATAGCAAAAAGAGCACTGGAACAATTCTAGTAACTTTTCCTACCAACTTAAGCGAATTTCCTACACATTTATGCTTTTGAAATATTTAGTATGAGAAACTTGTCAGAGATTTATTCTATTATTTCCCGCTGAACTCCTTTCTCCAATTTTGATGTCCTTCAATTTTGATGTTTCCTTTACACAAATTGTAAGTCTGAACATTTTTCCTGGCCAGAAACCATTGTAATAAAAAAATTACGAATGCGAATATAATCCTCTTTACTTGGCCAACTTCCTTAAAAAACTCCAATTTGGTTAAAAATAGCCAACCAAAATCCGTGGAACACACAAGTAAAATATTAGTCTTGGAACCACAAAAATCTCCTCCTTCACTCCAAGAAAGATAAATTCATTTCTCAGAAATATCTACTTTTGGAAAATATTTTCCTGCCTTGAAAATTGAAAATAATTTTTCAAATAAAAATATTTTATCATCCCATCTTTTCAAGCATGATACCCGTCAAATATTACATATTTAATAATTTGTTTCATGCTTTAGCTTCCCAACTTAATTTTCTCCCACTTCATGTGGACTTGAAATCCGGAAAATATTCTCCTCAGAAATCTCCGAGAAGGAAACGGATTTGGAAAATCTACGCTTTAGTCACCATTTCAAGGGGGATTTTCGCCATTTGGAAATTGTTTCAAATGATTTGTAACAATGTTGAGAAAATTTTTCCCTTAGAAATATTTGCTGTCCACTTTATAATCGTTTGTGCAATATTTGGCTGCATTTATTCCACCTATTGCTGCGTTATACAACACCCGGAAGTGATGTCATCAAACATTAATTATCTTCTCCTGAAAACGGGTACGTAATTAACAAGGAAATTTTCTATTATTTGTCACCACTCATTTTCTAGTATTTTTACTTAATTTCAAAAAAAATATTACAATTTAAAAACAGATGCTATGAAGTTATGAGAGTCATTATACAAGATTTTAAACATTTTATTAGTGGGCTATCCAAAGGAAGAATTCCATTGGGTCAGAGTCAAGAAGCAGGAAATCATCGCACTTTCCATCCCATTTTGTTGCTTAATCGAATTTTCTCTTATCCTATTTTCAATCTGGGCAAATCCCTACGCTTCATACTTTCCGTACGATACAATTTCTGCCCAATGGCGGGGTCCTCTAGTCCTCACAGTTATTTTGGCTTGGGATATCATAACTTTGCTCACTTGCCTCTTACCAACATACACAATCGCCTTCCACTCCTTACTTTTCTTTGAAAAATCCCTAGCCGAGGTTTCATACTACCTGAATGTTTTCAAGAAATTGTAAGAAATTTTACTCATCCCATAATAATTATTATTGCAATGCATAAAAATTCTGTATGCTGTTTATGTATAGGCACAATTTCAACCATTTGAAGCCCATCCATATCCACGGAATCTACCGGTTCATTCGAATTTTTCAACTAAGGATTCAAATCTTTAATATTTGTTTTGCCCAAATGATATTTTGGTGTAAAAATATTATTACAATTTTAGCAATTATCCCTATTGCCTCATCCGTCCTACTCTTTCAAAAATCTCGAGGCTCCTCCCTTGCCTTATTTTATGCCGGGACCATAGCTGCCTTCATTTTTAATGTGTCTTTTGAAAAAGCCTTTGCAATTCCAATCAGAGTGAAGGTTTTGCAGAGGAGGATTGTCATGGAATCGAAGAGGTTCAAAAGCTCGAGATTTATTTGTATGCGGATGAGATCCATTCCTTTGGTTTCCGTCCAAGTGGGTGGTTACTATAGATTAGGGAGAATGTCCCTTGTGAATTTTTGGAACTTTGTTATTGTGAATATCATGCGGATTCTTATTGCTTGTAGAAAATATTATTGAGAGGAAATGTGAATAATCACGTTCCAGCCGCGGTCTTGGAAATCTGGCTTGTTTTAGTTAAACGGAAAATAATTGTATTGTCTACGCATAATTTTATAATGGAAAATAATGAAATAAGTTTTTTCTAGTGTGATGTATTTTGTGTTCAAATTTTGAATAAAATCTTTTCAAACAGTTACTAAGTGTACACTTTATTGTCTCTAGCTGTAATGCTCACTTTTGAGGAGTACATTTGAAATGGGAAACTTCAACCCACGCAATACATACACAGCGAAACAGATAAAGTCAAATATCCAGAGAATAAATTAAAGAACGAGTAGCGTCTGGCTTTTCAAGCCTACCCGTCCGTCCAACATTTTCGATTTGTATTCTATCAATATTTTTACTAACGAAGTTGGACCAGCTTATATTAAATCTTCTATTTTGGGCTTGCCGGTTGGAGGAAAAGAGGAAAGCAGTGGGGTAGTAGGCATCCACTGGAAATTCATCCGATCCAGTTCCAAAAACCCTGGAATACAAAATTTCAACATTTTAGAATATTTTTTATTTGATAAAAATAAATTTTCATGGAGAAAATTTTTGCAAATTTCCAGACCTAGAGCGGACGTAAATCGGCAGGTAGTCATGGAAGTAGGGACGAATGGAATAAGCTTTAACGCCGGATTCCGGATCCATCTCTATATTGTCAATCCGAATTATCTTCATGACTGGACCACTATTATTCTTTCCAGCCTGGACTATTATACTTATAGGTTTGATGCTTGTGTAGTCAGCTTGATCACTCTTGTAGGACCATTCCCCTTCATCTTTTTCAATGTGGTAGCCCCGAACCTTACTCCCACCAATGTTATTCCTATTCACGGTAATGTTCGTAATTCGAGCCGAAAATCCCGTCCCTTCATTACTACCATTGGATGAGAAAGCCAAGTACAATGGAGACTTCTCAAAAAAAGTGTACGTGCTATTGTTGGGTCTGAAAATTCAACAAGAACATCCATCGTGGGACGATAAGATAAAAGCAAATATCGTCGGCTAAAGTTTATAATGCCGTACAGTGCATGCAACATCCCCTATAAGCGATTTATGCATATAGCCCCTTTTGAACTTCAGACGACGATGAATATCATCGGATAAAGTGCAAAAGGGGCTATATGCGGAAATCGCTTTTATACGGAATTTATCATGTACTACCATGCATAAGCGACTTTTGCACTTTAGCCCACGATGCATATGTAAATTTCAACAGAACTGTCCCATGTTAATTTTACCACGTAAAATTGCGTTATAAACTCCAACTCAATTCTGTCAACATTTCGCACAGTTAACCCAAACTTAAACAAGTTGACACCAAAAAGTATTACTAAAAACAGGAAAAATTGAATCCGTACATTTTAATGCTGGTCAATTCCTCATCCCAAACATACGCCCGAAGTCCATCTCGCTCATCCGTGAAATTCTGAGCTAATTGTAAACCAAACCCTAGAATGTTCGCATCAGGGAGGATCGTCCAGACACAAAATTCAAAACTGTTGAAAACTTCCCCAAACTTGTAGCTGATTTGTGTTGTATAGAGGGCGCTCATTGGGATCACACCTCCACAATCTAAAAAAAATCATCAAATGCCACCTCCATTTTTAAACTCTATAATTTTCATTGATTTTTATTTTAAAAAATTATTACCCTTGTACACTCCAAAACCCGCAACTCCTTGACTCCTCACAGTATTACTCCCACCCCACGTAATAAATATTACGGCCAGAACTAACATATTGCAAATTTCTCCCATCATAGTGAACAATTTTTTCCTTTAATCGTCAAAATCTTCTTTAATCTCAAATCCTGTCAAAATTTGCTCAGTGCAATGGAATTTTTTCTCTTTGTTTTTCACACCCAAACTTTAACCTTACAAAAACTATAAAAACTGTGTTTGGAAAAACTATAACCGCTTTGTACTCCCTCCTTAAGTACTTTCAAAACAATGGGTTTTATCCTCAACAAATACAATCCGAAATAGCCAAGATAAAATGTGGGAAATTTATTACATTGTATTATTGCTACTTGATTCCACAAAAATGAACCTGCTGGGCATCCCACTAATGAAGCCTGAAAAATGATATCGAAGAAATGAATGGGGATTCACCTAAACCGTAAAGTAACGCTCTGGCTTTTTTTAACGTCATGGGTCAAGCCAAAGATGTAATAATTTGGGGAATTACATGCGAACGAATACATGAAATTTGCTACACAAAATTGTTGAGCTACTTTGTTAGTGTGCACCAGTACTTCATTCAATACATCAAACAGCAAAAAAATATTTTCATAATTATTAGCGTGGAAATTAAGCAAATCCAAATGTTTTTGAGAACGAAACTAAGAGGATTAAAAATATTTGAATCGTTGAATTCATCTAAAAATAAACTCCCACGATTGTTAACATTTGATTGGAATATTGTCAGTGCCCCATACAAAATGCTTCAGTTCTCCACCCAAAATTATAAAGTCTTTAGTTATTCCTTACAATGTTAAATAATCATTATGTAACTAGATAATGTAAATTAAGAGTAAGAATTAGATTCTAATCTAACAGTCCTTAATGTAACTAGGAATTACGTAAAATGCTAAGCAAGCATTGACACACTTTTAATGATTAGCTTGCGGATCCCACATCCGCTGGAACAATAAAGATAACTTGTTTCGTGGGAAAGCTATCCAAAACCAGCTTTAGGCTTTAGAGCTTCATTTTTCCATTTCATAAAATCTAGAAGTTTGTCCGAGTATTTCCGAATTTTTAGTGGGACTCAACAAGATGATTTTTTATTTTCAAGTGCCAAGTTAATTTTATAACTCCGGGTTTACTAAAATAAGATGTTCTGGATGAAAATTTAGCACAACTTTGCCATTTAATTGCTCAAAAACCACTATCCTTACAGGAATAAGGTAGGTACCGTTGAAGAGCTTTTGAATGATATTTTATGCATGAAAAATATGAAAATCCAAAGGTATTATCATAGTGTAAAAAATAGGTCCACCCCAACAGTTTGGTTTGCCTAAGCGACTATTAGTTTTTATAGCCATACAACATTTTAGGCAATTCATGGCCAGTCTAAAAATATCTTCATCATTTTTTGTCCCTTTTTCGATTTTTTCATCTTCCTGCTTGCAACCAAATTTTGATGCCAAAGCATTCAAAAAAGGATGTGCACCATTTTATTACATTGTGAGAAAATGCGCTTTAGGCCTGTTTGTAGCCCCTATAGTAAAGGTAGGGGCATAAAAAATTTTTTAAATGGTGCAAATGGTTATGGTGGATCAAAAAAATATTTTCGTCACACTCATTAATGACACTCTTCAGTTTTTGTCAAAAACGAAGTGAGCACCAAGAGGGAAAACGGACTCTTGCGCACAGGTAAAAACCCTGGGTTTTTTGTGATTTTAGTTGTGTAGGCAAATGCAAGGCTGCATCTTCATCATTTTGAGTTTGATTACTAAGAAATGTTTTCTTTACTGACGTCAAAGCTCAGCAATCAAAGTTATGGTAGTAAACAGATATTTTATACGTGTACATAACGGCAACTGCCAGAATTGCGAATATTTCTGTTGTTGCATTCGTAGAAAATTCAAAACCTTTGGTTGAAAAATTTTTGGTGGGAAAGAAATTAACCGGAATTTCTGCTACCCTCCGTCGTAAATTGCATAATAAATCATTAAAAGTTTAGGTCCACCGAACATTACGAATTCCTGAGGCAATTAACTTTAAAAAAGGGCATTTTGAGCGGACTAAAATTATTTTGGATTGACTGTTGATAGAATTAGCAAGGGCTTTCAGCCATGACAGTCTTCAACAGATTGAGCAATATCTCAGAAGGGGGGAAATTTTGTCGTCAGTGAAATAATTTTTAGTTTACGAGCTCCGTCTAAAAAGAGAAATTTTTCCCAATTATCGACGATGGGTAGTTAAATAAGAATACATCAACGAACAAAAATGTTATTTTTTGGTTGAAAAATGTTTTTTGAAATTAAAAAAAACAAAGATTTTTGTGTGAAAATATTTTTTCCTTAATTTGTTAGTTCAAAATTTCAAAAATTGAAAATAAATTTATGGTTGTGAACAGGATGAAAATTATAAGGATATTTGTCCTGGGACATTATTCACGAAAACAGATGACGTGACTCGATCTACGAGAAGGCCTTAAATTACCTCGAAGCGATTGTATTTATTTTTACATTATATGCTTAATAGCTACACACAGAACACACAATACACAGAGAATAAAACATTCATTGTGTGAATTGCACGTGTAGTTTACAAAGTGTGAAAAAAACATACATTATAAATCCTGTAAGTAAATATTATTATACGAGAGAAATAACTAGTTTGTTTAATACATTTTCCAAAAGTCATTTGCCAAGGACTTTCCACAAATAAAATGCAAACAGTTCACTTTGAAAAAATCCATTCCATTGCAACTCATGCCCCTATGTATCTAATACATTCGTATAAAAAATGGATTTTAATAAAATTTTAAGCACTTTTTCCAGATACAAAAATTATACTCGAAGCTCACCTTGAAAAAATCAGGTATTTTAGAATTCATACTCACATCATATCTACCTCATCCGTTTGTCGAAAATGTCCTCATTTGCTGGTTAAACTTGAACCACAGAAGTATTTTATTGCTGCTGACGATAGCCAGTGAGAGGCACTTTATTGCTCCTGCCTTGGTTTAAACTGTTTAAAGCCCTATGTTATTGGCTTATCTCTTTTCGAGGCTAAAGCTCTACTTTGAACTCGTCCAGTAGGCTGGTAATTTTTATTCGGAAAATTCCTTCGCGCTCCCTTCAAATCCTCCCTAACACTAACTCTAACACTTCTCCACGCAAAACAGGGAAAAAATGATCACTCCAACTGAAATGAGAGTGTATTTGAAATACATTCAATTTTTCTCAAAGTTCAAGATCCTACCTTTTGTGATATCCATTGAGCCCGGTGAGTATGTTTGCTTGAAGCCTGGGAATAAAATTCACAAATTTCTTTGGCTTCTCCTCTACCTTTACCAATTATTTCGAGTACTTCTCAGTATTTTCTCTTTCCTACTATTGGATGGAAGTGCAACTATTTATGAAATCTTAATTCATCTCCTATTCATCGTCGGTGTAGTTTCGGTAGTCTCAACTTCTGGATCCTCGTACATCAGAAATCCCGAAATTACTACGACCATTTTCAATTTCATTTTTCAGGATGAGAAGGGTAAATACCAAATACCGTCCAAATAGACAATAGACAACACAGTTTTTTTGTCTAGCTTGATTTAAAAAAAATATAAACTGCAATATTATTGTAGCCGTCAATTACAAATCTTTTTAGATCAACGTAATTATTATATGTATTTTATTTTCAGTAACGAATGAAAGGGTTCGCTTCAGTCAACTCAGACGATACTCAGGACCAGAAATGTTTGCAATTTATTTCCCTCACGTTGTCATGATTCTCCTCACTGGCACAGTCTTTTTAGTGAGTATTTTCTGCACAAAATTACATGTCTACCAGTTGCTCCCGGAATCTTGGAAAAATCCTGGACTATTTGCCGTCCTCTTTCTTCAGGAGCAAGTCGTCATTCACTCTTTTGGCGCTCAGTGTGTACTAATCATAGAGAACATTGTCCTTTTCTTGGAAGATATCAGTCGCAAACTGAAATCCAAACTTGCATTCCTTAGGTGATTCTCTGACTCTTTTTGAGTCTTTATTTTTTAACCAACTTTCTATGTACATTTATTTGTAAATCCTATGTATATCCTTTACAGAATGGGAAAGGTGGAGCTGGAATCAGCGGACAAAGAATTGGCGGAATACAAGGAAATTGAACTGATTCTGCGCCTCTTCAATGGCGGCAATTCTTCTACAATTTACATTATTAAAATGTCTCTCTTGGCCTTGTGCATATCATCCAGCTTCTTGGCCATCCGATCCTTCTCTCATCATCCTGAGATGTCAATATTTTTTTTCGTATTTGCTTGTCAAGGTGTAATTACATTTGCAGCGAGTTTCGACAAGGCTTTTAGTATCCCGCAGTATTTGCAGGCCCTCAAAATGGAGTTGGGGAGAATCACAGTGAGTTTGAAAATAAATGGATGGGCTGGAAAAATCCTTCGGAGACAAATTCGATCTATAGCTAATGTGGGGATTAAGGTGGGACAGTTCCGTGTGATGGAGAGGGAGTCGGTGCCGATTTTTGCTGGATTTGTCGTCGACGCAGTTGCTTCACTCGTGATAAGCGTCCCGCATTAGAGTGAGCAAATCCAAGATATTTTCCCCTCATCGTATCAGGCATTTAAAACGCAGAATAAACATGCATATGAGATGCCAAATTGCGTACATACCCAAAATAAAAGCCATGGTTGTCGACCAGGGGAAAAGTACAGGTTTAATCTCGAAACGATGATTTTTTCGCTATACATTACTTGGTTAGTTAAACAGAAAATTAAATGTTCACTGTGTTTATTGCATACGTAAAGCAAACTGTGAATGCAAGCATACATAATAAATTCAATAAATAGATTTATAATAATAATAATTTCTGACATATGCAATTACAACACCATTTTAACAAACTCGCTTGACGTTAAACTCCGTATTGGTTCAAAATATTATCTCATAATTTTATTATTATCGTTTATGAAGTAACTGAAGATTTCAGACTTATACAATTATTGTTATTCAAGCGCTGGTTTTTGGCTCACTTAGCTGACCCCCGACGAGACCTACTGCGGGAATTAGGCCTTGGAATTTCATCCGAGTTTGAGCACGAGAATTTACCTCTGCTTCCATGTGATTCTTTACTTGATATTTTTCCGTATCATTTTAAGACATTTTATTCAGATCAAACACTTTTGTACGAGTTTGAGCGCGACCGTTTGGCTCACTTTGCACGCGACTTTTTGTGGGAATTGGAACGTAAACTTTGGCGAGAGTTTGGGCTCTCTCCGCAATGTAAGGCCGATTTTGATCTGCTTCTGCGATTCCTATTACCACAAGTTACTGCTCTTTGAACAGGTGAGACCGGCCCAAACCTCATTCTGCGCGCTCTTAGTTTTTCTAAGTTTTTCAAATCCTCGATTTTCCCGTCGGGCGCGCAACTCACGTCAGTTTCCTTTTCTTCGTCATCAGATATATCCTCCAAAGTAGCATTAGTTATCTATTAATGCAACAAAGCACTTTATCAGCTAAATCAGTTGCCTAAATCTCACTTTGACCTTCATTTAAACTCTATTGGTTCACTCCACTCACGTAATTTCTAGCCTAAATAATTTTCTCGCCTTAAGCTGTGTTTAGAGTTCACGAAAAGTTTTAGTAGAGAATCACTCCGTGAAACTTTTCTTTCATGAATGATATTTTTGTATGTCTTATCTTATCTTTTTTTCTGTCGGACTATAAACACGGAATTCGCATGAAACTGAACGAATCATCTAGTGAAACTGCCTTCACGGCCGACTCTAAACACAGCTTTAGTCATTAAAAAAATCTTCATTTAAAAACTTGCCCATACTTCCTCTTGAAAATTTTTATCCTTCCAATCAGTGTCTTTTGATTTTGATACTTTTGGTGTCAGCACGAGTACTTCAGCATCAAGCCATTCAACCCCATCACTTGATGAAATATCGGAATATTTCCCACATTCTGCTTCTTCTGATTGTGAAATTACTTTCTCGTCCTCAAAGTTCCCTTGGGCTTTCCAAGAAAATTCTTGCGAAAATATTTGCTCGAATGACTCTGCAAATTCTATTCCGCTTACATTCTTGTTTTTAGTGTACGCCTCAATTGTAGGCCACATGGATTCGTCCTCTCTGAAAAACTCCTTAATCCAGTCCAGGACTTTGTCTACACTCCAGGATTTCATTGCTTGGAAAAGATTTTTCAACTTATTTTCCTCTTCCTTATTCATTTCTCAAAAAATCCAAAGGAGCCCAATTTCCCTAGAAAATATTTTTAGAATCATCAACTCTCAGCTCTTTGAAGCTTTTTTTATGGAAATGTTTTCCAATATCAGAATCTACATACACTCTTTTCATGGAAAGTAATTCCTTCAATTACTTACCATACTCTTTCCGCGGGTGAACAAATCCACTTGTTATTGCTGCGTCAAGAAATGTTTTCCGGAGATCACAATAGCTTTGAAATATTAATTTTCAAATTCAATATTTTCATAATAATTAATGTTATGCACGTATGCTGCGTGAGTCAGTAAATTATTGTAATAAGCAGAATAAGTGGCGTGTCGAGGAATGTCTCAACTATGGTAAAGATCTTTATAAGAGTGAGAGCTGCTCCGACTCTCACAAGGAGATTGGAGCACTTGGAAGAAGAAGATTAAAGAGAGAGAGTAACTGAGGAAGCAGCTCTTTGGCTCTGATTACTGCTACAAGTTCTGTTTCATCCTTTCTTATCTGACCATAGTATAATCATAGTGTAACGACACTATGCCAGCCTAAACCCTCAGCTTCCTTTGAGCCAACTGAGTAATACGCATCCCATGGACCCAAGTTATTATCGAGAGAAATAGTCACAATCAAACCCATGCCACAGACATGACATTAAATAAATGAATATAAAAATACAAAACTTTTTTCTATAAATACAACATCATTTCAACTTTTGGTGGTCTCTCAAGTCTTGATGACTCATTGTGAGCATTATTTGTACATTTATTTTCCTCAATTCTACCCACAGGCGGAAAAGTGGAAATTGTACGTTAATGGAACATGTTCATGAATTTTCTCACGGAACAAATGTTACACTTACGCCTTTCCCAACATATGATTTTATAATTTGACGGTCAAATCTAAACAACTCAAATCAAATCTTATTGATTTTTTTAAATGTTTATGTAAATATTGAGTTTTCACATTTTTCGGATATTTGAACATGTTACATGTTTATTTACCTCCTTATTTAATTATTTGGACAAAAATTTTAAAATTTTAGTTACAATAATAATAATAATGTTTAAAATATCTAATACTTTTATATCAGTATTTATGTGCTTTTCAGTTTTCAGGTAAATTTTTTACGTTTTTCTGAGCCATTATTTGTTTAAGATTTTTTTTATAATTTTGATCAAATTTTCCACTTAGTTTATGAACTTTTGTTGAATTGGTTTCAACTCTTTAGTCGCCGTTTTCCACGTGACACGAACAGGCACCGTTGAGTTTCAAGTTCCAATGATTTTCCCATTGCTCAATGCAACCAGCTGACATTGTGTTGGAGTAAATCCTAACGCGGATCAACATCCGGAGTAGCGCACAAGGTACAAGGAGTAAAATGTCCCTCATTCATTGGCAGTGCGTGTGACAATTGATATCTCTTACGTTTACATGTATTCTCTATCAGTAATCTTTTACTTCTGGTTCTTTGATATTGACATAACTTTAATTTTAACATATACCTAAATCTTGGCGAGCAGTATAGTGATTTTCCAAATTTCAGAGTTTGATTTCTCAATCGGTATAGAATAGGGTCTATCTTGAGTGTTTGCATAATTTCATGTAATAATTATTCCTATTAACACATTTACCAGTAATAATGGAGATACATCTTTTCTCAAATCTAACAATTTTCCTCTTATCACTTTTGTTTAAATTACAAGGTTTGTTAAAATTTGTTAATAAATTTGTTATAAAATAGTTTAATTATTTTTACCTAAAGACTTAGTTAAACAGAAAATTAAATGTTTATTTTGTAAACATTTATTTAAAGTAATATTTTGGAAAGCAAACAATCATCATAAATTCAATGAATGAAAATTTAATTAGAAGAGAGAAATAATTAGTTTGTTTAATAAATTCTAAAGTGTTTTTTCCAGCTAAGTTTTCTTTGCTAATAACATTTCAAGGCCGGATTCACGTACGGGGGAAATTAATAACCACCAGCAACTGAAAACTAAAATTGAACATACTAGAAATTAGCCTTGCCATGTCAACTTCCACAGAGAATTATTTGTCCGCACGCTAAAAATTTCTACTCAGTGAGTGAGAGCCATTTCAGAATCGTGGAATAAAAGTGATTACTCCTTTATCAAAAGGACGGACTTTTTCCTTACCACTTTTCTCAGCTAAAGCTCTACGTGGATTGACGGGTTCTAACTCCCCTTCTATAAACCCACCTTTAGCTTCTAAAAAACATGATCACTCCAACTGAAATGAGAGTGTATTTGAAATACATTCAATTTTTCTCAAAGTTCAAGATCCTACCTTTTGTGATATCCATTGAGCCCGGTGAGTATGTTTGCTTGAAGCCTGGGAATAAAATTCACAAATTTCTTTGGCTTCTCCTCTACCTTTACCAATTATTTCGATTACTTCTCAGTATTTTCTGTTTCCTACTATTGGATGGAACTGCAACTATTTACGAGATCTTAATGCACGTACTTTTGATCGTCGGTCTCGCCTTGGTAGTCTCAACTTCTGGATCATCGTACATCAAAAATCCCGAAATTACTACGACCATTTTCAATTTCATTTTTCAGGATGAGAAGGGTAAATACCGTCCAAATAGACAATAGACAACACAGTTTTTTTGTCTCGCTTGATTTAAAAAAAAATCTAAACTGGAATATTATTGTAGCCTTCAATCACAAATCTTTTTAGATCAATGTAATTATTATATTTTATTTTCAGTAACGAATGAAAGGGTTCGCTTCAGTCATCTCAGACGATACTCAGGACCAGAAATGTTTGCAATTTATTTTCCTCACGTTGTCATGATTCTCCTCACTGGCACAGTCTTTTTAGTGAGTATTTTCTGCACAAAATTACATGTCTACCAGTTGCTCCCGGAATCTTGGAAAAATCCTGGACTATTTGCCGTCCTCTTTCTTCAGGAGCAAGTCGTCATTCACTCTCTTGGCGCTCAGTATGTACTAACCATAGAGAACATTGTTCTTTTCTTGGAAGATATCAGTCGCAAACTGAAATCCAAACTCTCATGTCTTAGGTGATTTTGTGAAATTTTTGATTATCTTTATTTTTTATTCAACTTACTTTGTCTATTTATTTGGAAATATTCTTTCCTTTCAGAATGGGAAAGGTGGAGCTGGAATCAGCGGACAAAGAATTGGCGGAATACAAGGAAATTGAACTGGTTCTGCGCCTCTTCAATGGCGGCAATTCTTCTACAATTTATATTATTAAAAGGTCCCTCTTGGCCATGTGCATATCCTCCTGCTTCTTGGCCATCCGATCCTTCTCTCATCATCCTGAGATAGCAATATTTTTTTTCGCGTTTGCTTGTCAATGCGTAGTTACATTTGCAGCGAGTTTCGACAAGGCTTTTAGTATCCCGGAGTATTTGCAGGCCCTCAAAATGGAATTGGGGAGAATCACAGTGAGTTTGAAAATAAATGGATGGGCTGGAAAAATCCTTCGGAGACAAATTCGATCCATAGCTAATGTGGGGATTAAGGTGGGACAGTTCCGTGTGATGGAGAGGGAGTCGGTGCCAATTTTTGCTGGCTTTGTCGTCAGCACAGTTGCTTCACTCGTGATAAGCGTCCCGCATTAGAGGGAGCAAAACTTCCAAGATATTTTCCTTAAAATAGTAAGAAGCCGACAGAGAATGGTTTTAGTCCGAGACGAAATCCATGAAAAGGTTTATCCCCGAAATGGTGTCTATAAACTAACCGTGTATGAGAAACTATGAGGGAGCAAATTTTCCAAGATATTTTCCATTTGCGTTCATCCCAACACTTTAACATATGCATACATACATATTATATAGATGTCTCCCAGAATAAATACAAACCCAAGCAAATTTTTTCTTAGGTCAAAATAATTTTGCTCCGGGAACTAAAATTTTATTCCTTAAAAATAACAGCGCTGAATCGGGCTTGCTTTTTTGCGCAAGAGAATCATTCCACCTACTTCTTGCGAGTCAGAAAAACACGTTTTTGTAAAAATGAAACATATTTTTATTTAAAAAAAATATATTATAAAAAAACATTTTTTACTATTTACAGCACAGCACTCAACTCAGCGTCAGCATGAAAGCGTTCAAAGATTGCTGCAATGCTGACAATTAATCATGTATTACCGTCGGTAATACGATTATAATACGATTATAATAACGATTATCGGTAATTTACCGATAATCAATATTGTTATTGTTGAAATAATAACAATGGGCAATTGACAACGGGCTTTTTTAGTTAGATATAGTGACATTTTAGTGGTATAATACCATTTCGAGTTCAACATCCTAAAATAATCTCAACTCCATTTCATATGGCCGTCAATTACCGCCTTTACAAGAGGAAGCAACATCCTTACAATTCCAACCATTATTCCAAAACTTATCAAACGCAACTAACTGACATTGTATTTTGCACTGCGCCCAACCACTAGAATCGAGGATCTAAAGCTGGATTGACTCATAACATCTCATTCGCCGAAATGTCCATGATCCATTGGGACTCCAAGTGTGAGCTAACAATAAGAACGGCACTCAGAATAGCCATCCTACTAATCATTACTATCAAATTAGGTAAAACTGTTGATTTAACCACTTCATCGTTGACATTCAAATCTCTCAATAACGACAAAATTGGAGTAAGTGACTGGACATGGCCTAACCTGGTTCATCTCTGCTTATTAGCCCAGTACATGTGATAACCAACAAACACGTTACTACAATGGTTAAACGGGAGCCGGCTGATTGAACCAAGGAAAATTTCAGCCAGTGACTTCACCCAATAAATTTTGAACCAAATTTA
>JAQFXU010003177.1:0-17209 GCA_034693705.1 Spatulosminthurus flaviceps | reverse complement strand
TAGATGTAAATGGCGTAGGATTCCTTCCTCTTGCGCTTACGCTTCTTGTCTCCCTTGGAGATGTTCTTCTGGGCCTTTCCAGCCTTCTTGGCGGCCTTTCCACTAGTCTTTGGGGGCATGATGATTTCAGAGAGCTCAGTTCCGAGTGAGAAGCATGGAATGAATGGTGGTAGGTACTTGCTGTAGTGTGGCTTATATACGAGCTGGAGAGAGTAGACGGTGAGGAGAGAGAGTAAAGGGTAATTTCATAGAAGCTTCGTCCATTGACCGTTGCTTACTCTTTATAGTTTTTCCCGCTAAACTAAATGCACCGTCTCCTCAACTCTTCGTGTGTACTATATCGTTCATCGTTCCTAACTAGATCGTTGCAAAGAATGCTACGTTGCTACGTGCCCCTATGCTGATGTTGATTTGATGATTATTTGCCGGCTTTTAAATTTTAGAACGATAATATTAAAATTGATATTTAAATTTGAATTAATAAGGAATTATGTTCAGTTGCTTTGGCTTTTCCCTGTCATACATTGTATAATATGCTCATATTCTCTTTTAGTTTAGTCACAATTCTTTTTAATGATACGTCTTTGTTTGAAAGATTTCCCTAATCCCAATTAAATGATTCTCGTAATGTTCAGTGTAAATTCTATATCCAAGAGTGAAAATTCTCTTCATTCTACAAGTAGTTTTGCATAATTTGTAGTAAAAAGACTGCAGTAAGCAGTTCATATAAGAAAATTTAAATTTATTTTTTATTTTTAAAGTTAATAAATGAAAACATTGTGGATAAATTGTCCATGCTTAAATCACGGCACAACTATATTCTTGGCAGATTTTGATTTTGAGGGTGTACCCTTTGACGTTAACAAATTTAGTAAAGAACAATAATTTATTATTCAATCTCCGGTTCCGACTTGAAATTAGCTCAAGATTTATAACTACTGGTTTGATTGTTGACAATTTGAACTTGATTCTCCCTATTTACTTATATTTTTCTAAAATTGTATACAGCATGTAATATGCTTAGAAACTGTAGGCGCAGGAATCGTTTCTGCATTTTAATGTGCTTTATTAATTGAGCCTTAAGATTTTAAGCCATGTTTATCGTGTAATCGCTTTCTTATGAATTAATTGTTTGCTATGATGGATTTAATGTGTAGAGGCCTATTACGCATCAATAAGTACTCCCTAGTAATGCATAAAATTGTAATGACCATGTTGACGGGTGCTAGCCAACGTCGTACTGTAAATTATATTCATTTTAAGTTACACCAAAATATTGCTCTTAGTAAAATGTGGTGGCCCTTAAAAGGGCCGTTGGTTCAGTTTTATACATCAAGTTAGAAACTTGTCATTTCGTTTAGGCAGCTTTCTTCTCGGTCTTCTTGGGCAGGAGGACAGCCTGGATGTTGGGCAACACACCACCCTGGGCAATTGTCACTCCCGACAGAAGTTTGTTCAGCTCCTCGTCGTTTCGGATGGCCAATTGCAAGTGACGGGGGATGATCCTGGTCTTCTTGTTGTCACGAGCCGCGTTACCTGCCAACTCGAGGACCTCAGCAGCCAAGTATTCCATGACTGCGGCCAAGTAGACGGGAGCTCCCGCACCCACTCGCTCGGCATAGTTACCTTTACGAAGGAGACGATGGATTCGACCGACAGGGAATTGGAGACCTGCACGGCTGGACCGGGTCTTTGCCTTTCCCTTGACTTTACCGCCTTTACCACGTCCAGACATGTTGATATTTGAGAGAGATGAAGTTTGTCACCTTGATATATAGAAGTTGTGTAGAGTACTGAGGGAGAAAGTGGCTTGGGGAGTTTATATACACTGCAGAGGGGTAAGATTCTTGGCGAGCGAGTAGTGAATGGGAGATTCGAGGGAGTGCATTGCCCCTTTCCAGTTTGAGTTGTTTTATCCGTGAGTACGTTATATTATGTACATGATAAAGGAATGGAATTTTAGCTTACCTACCTACAATCAGAGCCGATGAGGTAAAATATAAACTGCTTATCTTTTGGAGCATAGCTTACTTGATGTGTTGTGTTGCAGTACAAGGGATTTGCTTTATTGAAGTAATTTAAGTATGTAACTACAAAGTTGTTTGCTGAAATTAACTAGTAAATGGGGTCAAAATTCCAAGCTTTGGCTCAACTTTATTTTTCGTAGTTCTGTAACTGTAGAATGTGTCTCTAAAAATTTATAGCATCAATCATGTCTTGATATTTTTAATGGGCCGCAATTATAATCGCTGCAGTACCTGTGTTTCCGCAAATATTCTGATGAATGAAACTCAAGCTGACTTTATATTTTGATGAATGAAACTCATGCTGACTTTGGCTTCCATAATTTAATCTCAATGTTTTTTATTCTTAACAAGGCAAAATCCAATTTTTGACGATTTTATTTTTGTCGAATCAAACAATACTAGCTTATGCTGGCTGCAATAACATACAAATAATGGATTTTAATTCGTGAACCAGTTATGTAGTACAGCTTTAAATGACCACTACCAACGTTTTAATGTGCCACAATCACAATAATACCTCACAAAATTATTACGTAACATTCTTTCCTCTGCATGATGCAAAGGCAAATATAGGCTGTCGTCTATACTATTATTATGATATTTATTAACGATGTCAGTGAGACGTTTTCTTGGCAATCCCTGTTCTGGTTTAAAAAGTTGAAATATTATAATTAACAAATATTTTGATTCAAATAACTCTTGGCTTTTACAATCCTGGGTTGAAATGTCTCGCTGACGCTGCATCCCTGCGTCAAATACATATCTATGTAATGACATGAAGTGAAGATGATCCTCGGATGTAGCAATCATGAAATATAATTCATCCTTATTAAATTGTTGAGTAACTGCATCGTATGCCAATTAAAAAGCCAGACTTGTTATTGTTCTAATCTTTCACATTTTTTTATACTCATTTCATCCCAAAAAATAAACCCAACAGCAGGAAGAATTGACGGACCATAATGTGAAACTTGGATTTTATTGCACTTTTGTCAACGGAGGCATAATCATTTTAGGTACAATCTGAGTTTTCCAATTGCTGGAACGTAATTTTAAATAAAATCAACAACTCCATTATTAGACCAATGAACAGGATAGACGTGGACGTGAGTGGAAGGAACCATGGCTGATGACACTAGTCGTCTTTTTCTGTAAAAGAAATCCAAATAAATGTAAGATGAATTTTGAGTCAAAAATATACTCGAATAGATATGTATGTATAACTATTCGTAAATGCTATTTCAATCAATTCTCTAATTGTTTTTCTTATTTTTATTTTAACCAAAACCAATAGCCTGTCATTATCACCTCTACAAGTATTGTTTTGTTTTCATAAAACTTGCCTGCATATTTGCCTCCACCTTTTCATGCATGGGATTTACATTTTACTTATTAATGAGCAAGCTGATATTAAAATATTGTGAGGAGATATGGATACAGGTTGGACTGTCAAATTGCCTTATTGTCAAGGGATGCAAATAGCATAGAAACTCTAACCCTAACCAGGGTTAGTTATGTATACAATAATACTCCTTGAGTAGTTTGGTTTTCAATCTTCAAGAATCAGATTTTTATAAATAAACATTTATATAACACAAAATTGACATCTTCCTGTTCAACATTGATGCAGTTGACCGATTCACGTAATTTTTTAAAGGCTAGGAAACGTCAGTTTATAACCGATTAAGATATTATTTTATCAAATTCAAATGCACGCGTAATTTTGCTCGAATTAAAATGTATGTACTTGCCGTTTTTATTCATGCAAATGCTATGTTTAAAATTTTGATTAATGTAACCTGCATCATTCGACCAATTTTAAAGATAAAAACCATATCTACTGAATTTTGACGAAGTGTAAAAATCGATTTTTCTGTAATCTACAACCCAACTGACCGTGTAAGTTGAGCTATCCAAAACAAAAAAGGCAAAGTAGCCTGCTCGATCATCTGTTTATAAAGTAAAACGGTAAACACCATCCTACCTCAAGGTCACAACTATATATCACATTGTAAAATTGTTGAATTTCGATCACATCAGTCGAAAAGACGATAGGAGTCACGATTGACATCTGGGATTCTCTCCAAGAGTTAAATCTGTAGTTTTGAAATGCATGAATAATTCTGCAAGAATTTTCTGCAATCCAATACATTTTCTTCCTTTACCATTCTTAACACTTTAGCGCAATTGTCCCATATTCTGCCTAGAGGAATAATTTCCATATTATTCCATGAATATTTCTTCTCAAGGATAAAATAAAAATTTAAACTACTCCCCATGGAACATGGACAAATTCGGAAATACTTTATGTGACAATTTGAAATGTACCACAAACATGAAGTTACAATAGATAATCCCTGGACTCACCCCCCCCCCCCCAAACATTACTGGACGTTTAAATTTCACAGAGTATGTCCCGACTGAACTATTTTTTATTGTTCCCCTTAGCGAGTATAACCAACTATAACCAACTGGTTTTAAAAAAATACCAACTATGTGGACATCAACCAATTAATTATCCAATTGCCTCAATCTGCGTAACTTGTCAAACCGCTCTTTAAAAATGTTATTAATATTTATTTATTGCTGTAATTACAAACTATATGATTATTGTTGCATAAATAAGTGACTGACTTGAGGCATCGTCATCATCACCATCACCATCTCCGTCATTCTCGGCAGTATCGCCGTCATCGGGCTGGTCTGGGGCGGCAGTGGTGGTGTCCTTCTCCTCGCTAGTCTCGCTTGTCTCTTCACTAGAGTCCGGTCGGCATCGTGGTAATTTCTTCTTATCCTCCTCATCACTAGAAGAATTGGAAGTATTTTCGTCAGATTTACTATTGGATTCATCGGATTGTTTAGAATCTCCTTTAGCCCTTTTTTCATGTTCGTCACTCGAAGAATTGGAAGTGTTCTCATCCGACTTGCTATTCGACTCATCTGACTGATTATCGTCTCCGGGAATTCCACCTTGAAGTGTATCAGCAACGGCATCATCACTTTTGGCCACTTTCACGATTAAGAAAACCATTGAAAAAACTATGACGGTTGTGAGGAAACCTATAACTAAATGCTTTTCTTTCACCATTTTGAAGCAATATACACAATATGACCGTCTTACAAAAAAAACGATATTATTAATGTATAATAGTTCTAAAAATTAAATAAATTAATCGAGAAAACTCTACAACACTTATCCACCACTATCTACAGCTCAAGTAAAAAGACTTCCGTTGGCTGATGCCACGATATAATAATAGAACTGTCCTAGATGAACAACATGGAGTATGGCAGGCTGAGCTAGATTCTTAAAATAGAACTATACGGACCAGCTAAACTAATATTTCGGAGATATGCTTCAACTGTTGAATTCGGTAACATCTATGTATTTATTTTTTTCCTTCGTTTTTATACAATAATAGTTACAAAACTACGGACGAATATGTAATGACGGGTATGTACGGCGTAGCATGTAGGAATAGCATATAGCATGTATATAAATAGAGATACAGATCTTACTTATAGATATGTAAGTAACACTACACATTCAAATGCCCCTTTTCTCCTTGAAATTCCCTCAAGTATCTTGTATTTTTCGCTAAGATGATGATATTTGAGATTTTATCATATTTATATGTATATACAAGTATTTTATATATGATGCAATTTGTAGCTGTGTGTAGTGAGCAAGCATTAAAAATTAGTAGAAATTATATGGCAAATGTATGGTTGTAATGTATCTCAACCCTTGCAAACTGGGCCCATGAATTGCCACGTGTGAGGAGGTGACACCTTTCTTCATTATGAAGTTTTACATTGTATGATGTATGTAATGTATGTTAACTTGTAAGCCATATAGGTGCTTGTACTGTGTATGCGTGTAAAACAATAATTGGCAAATAAAACCCCATTATTATTATTATTATTATTGTCAATCGACACAACCTTAACGACAAAAATGTTTCAACTTTTAACATATTGAAAGAAAGACTCAAAAAACAAATATGGGTTTTGTTTTTCAGGGACTCAAGATAGGCATACAATATATTTCAACATTTTATTGACCAACTCTTGCGAGAGTGATATTATACCGTATCGTCATGTTAATTACGTTGTTTTTAAAATGTTTTGGGACTACTGAAGAGTTTTTTTTATGTAGGGTGGTGGAGCTTGCAGGGGTGGTGGTATGAAAAAGATATGTGAAGGTGGAAATGCGGAATCCTATTTCGGGCTAAAAATATCAAAGCCAGCGTTATATCATACTGTTCCCTATGCCACATACCTGTGCATGGGATCCTGCAATGCAAAATGCGATGGAACTGTGAAGTAACTAATAATAAATATATTATGTATATGTACTTTAGGTTTAATCAGTTTAATGTCTGCAATTATGTAATAAGCCTTTAACTCTTTGTAATAATAACTTCATGCAAGTGTTTGGGAATATTTACTATATCTAGTTGAAGGATATATTATATCTACACATATGTGCTCAATGCTGCTGTACACTGTACACTATAATGTGACAAAGTAAAAGAAGTTGGTGAATTGGAAAACTTTTTCGATTTATAATTATATGTATGTAGGGATAGCGTTCCAGCTCCCTTAAAATGTCATAATCCTCACTGTCTGTCTTCCTCCTCCTCGCTTCTATCTAAACCCTTTCCTTCTTCAAGTTCGACTCAACAGCTTGGTTGTCTACATACCAAATCTCCTCAGTATCCTCTGTAGTCTATTTTTATCTGTTAGGGATGAATGAAAAGCTCTGATAATGGATATACATATTAAGCTCGTTGCAAGTTCATGTTCATCAATTGGCTTGTCAGCAAGGGTCGTCCCGATGATTTGCTTGAATTCTGACAGGGAATATCTCCATTGCCCAAATAAATAGTGGCGAGTGGGGGGTGAGGTCAATGCCATTTCTATAACTAATGATACTAGATTTTGCTCATTGTCAGTTAAGCTTATGGAAGAGTATACATATATATCGTTTATGGACGTTCACCCAGCAAACACTTTCAGCCAAGGGTTTCACCCAAAATTTTTAGAATTTTTGTCAATTAAAAAGCCATTGATAATTCTCCACTTTCCAAATGTGTTATTTTAAACCCAGCGTTCGATAAGTAGTATGTACATCAATTCATTGATGCTTGTGAGATAGTCTGGACGAAATAGTCCTCCCCATTAATTTACATTTGTCCAGAGGCTTGGAACTTATCCAAGTCTCGCTCGTTAGTTTGTGAGACCAAACGCTCCTGAGTAGAGGCTCCACACACTAAACCTCTCAATGAATAGCTGCTATTATATACACACTCGACGCGTATACGCGTCGTGAAAAACCTGTCATAGTTTTCAATAGTTCATAGTTTTGTCATGAGTTTTTTTCAAAGCGAATATTTCATTGAACTTTGGGTGAGTCATCTCATTAGTCTCATCTGAACATACCCGCACCAATCAATCATTTACAACTAGTAGAAGTACATTTATTAAATTAATTTATGCTGTAACACATATAACTATAGAATTTACAGGTTCTTGCTGTGAAAACCATTGTTCATATTCAGAATTACTGACAGCTATAAGCAGAGGCAGTTGTACCGGGGTTTTTAGCCCCAGGAAAATGCCAGGGAGCTCCCAGGATGGCATAAGGCCGGGGAACCATATGATATAGGTTGCCAGAGATGTGCAATATTTTCAGCACCATATCGAAAAACGTGCCACTTATTGTTAGCTGTATATTGTCAGGAGGAAATGCGGCTGTTGTTAATTCAGTGTTGAAAAAATTCACACTTCGTTATATATGACAAAAACAGAGCTCCCAAGAGTATGGATGGAATTCAACGGAATACGGTATGTCTGGAAGGATATAGAAAAAGACATGGAAGGAATCAATTATAGACAGCAATGGCATTGCAAAACAAAAAATTTGAAATCTTTTGCCTGGCAAAACGTTTCCTCAAGTAGGTTGACATAACCAAATGGCATTTTTAAATATGTACATTGCTAATTTCCACGTTATTTCTATTGTAAATATAATTAATGGATTAACGCGGCATTTTACTAAACAGAATCTGAATTTTTCTTTCAAGTAGCTTCACCCAAATTAGTCACATTTTCGCCATTATAATGATTTTAAAAATTAAATTATAGAGATAAATGCTAACTTGCAAACAATGAACTGAACAAAGCTCAACTGTACGATCTTCAGGAAGAGCTCCGATTCGTCCATTTCGACAGATTTCAATTGAGATTGATTATTGATTTGCAAAAATATCGTGAATCATACAATAATTATCACACATCCATAACATTCTGAAAATATTGATTTTTACCTTTCAACAACCAAAATTGGCATTCGTTTTCCGCTTACAGAAATTTATTTCTCAATAGAGCGAGAAAATACGAGTAAGTCCACGGGGAATATGTTTGCCCGAAACATCATATTTTTTAAAATTAGTCATTTTCTGCAAATTCAACGCGTGCCGGGTGGCATAAACAACGGCGTTGGAATTTTTGTAATAGGTTAAGCGGTTATTTTAATAAGCCTCATGTTTGGACTTATTTCTACTCTGTCCCCTATATTTCGACCATTTTTTTAAATTTCCAAAAACGGTGAAAAGCTGCACGAAAAAACTTATTTCTGAACACATTAGATCAAAAATGAGTCAATTTGCCCCATTAGTTCCAGAGATACAAAAAATTGGCGTTTTTGGCCATAATTCCGCCGTAACAGCTTAACATATTACAAAAATTCCAATGCCATCGCTTGTGACAACCAGCACACGTTATTTTTGCTGAAAATGACTATTTTGAAAAAATATGATGTTTTGGGCTTACATATTCCCCATGGACTTACTCTATACATTGTATCCAAAGGCTGTACATATTGCATATGTACAAAGCTGTGCTTCTTGTATCTACACGGAAAGAGTTTTACTCTTCAGCTGTGACAGTCCTACTTTTGTATTGCATTTTGTTCAAAGGCCGTGTATATGTATAACCCTGTACATTATATGTGCATGTAGATATGTAAAGCATTTTGCTCTTTCAACGGTGACAGTCCTATTTTTGTACTATTTTGGATTTGGGTTTAAGGGTAGTTTAAAAGGGATAGGACCCTTGCCAGGAAGGGTAGCCCAATGGTTAGGACGATGGGTTTAAGAATATTCAAGAAGATTGTTCTCGGGATCAAGACTGACTGAAGCTGTAGTAGAAAGTTAACCTAACTGACGGATCCATGCACTATGTGTTAGCTTGACAAGATATCACTATGAAGATACGCTGATGAAACTCGAATGGCCACGAAGTACTCACTCACTATCTTTCAGTTGTTACTGTTCAATGCTACAATACGATGCTTGGACGGACTCAAGTTGTTATTCATGATACTTACGTGCGGACGACAAATTCTCGATCAAACGGAAAAATACGTCTTCATACCCACTTGACTTTCCCAATAATACCACCAGTAAACCTTCCTGGGCGGAATTTAATTCCATAGATAGGAATAGTTCCTACGACCTGCACTGTAGGTCGTAGGAACTATTATGCTGAAATTGAATCCATTTTTTGTATGGTTTACGTGGACCCGGTATTATGACTAGTCTTCAGTTTCACGCTTATTTCTACTACCATAAATACTTACTACGCAGTTGACATATTTTTTCAAATCGAAACTAACCAACTCTCAAACTTTAGGTATGTTGAAGTATGAAAAGTTGCCCTGCAAGATTATGGAGTTTTACCAGGATTTCTTGCGAGCTTTTTTTAAGTTGGTAAAACTACTACGATTAATAATTATGTTCTGCACTCACCAGTTACTCAATTCAGTATTTTCTTTGGTGTTAATATAAAAAATATGGGAAAGAAAGAAATTTATTATTTCACTGATTACCATACTGGTTTTTGCTTACGACACAGTAGACACAAAGGTTCTGTGTGGGTAAAGGTGATGTTGACTTAAGAATTTTACAAATAGTATTAAACATGGACTAAATAAATCTTGCTTACTGCATAATAAATTATGCTGTATTGAAATTGAATGTGAACATGGATAATGCAAATGAATCGTACACTTTCTGATACCCTGCAATGTTGATGCAGCCCTGATGGACTGCAAGTTGAACAAAGGTGCAGATGTGAAAAATGATGGAGAGAGTAAATTTAGCTGGACTTGAGGACTTTTTATAATAAAAATAGACTACAATTCATTTAGTAAAGAGATCCAAAAAAAATTAGCTTACATGGGCTCTCAAACTTTAAATATATAAGAACTTTAATGTCACTGCTCCCCATCGGGAGTAGCCATTTCTGACTCAGTATAATGTGTGACAAAGGTTACATTATATATTATATTAATCTATTGTGTATTATATAAATGATTTTGGCATAACATAGCTCCACTTTTCAGCACTATTGATACTATTTCATCAATAACATTGACAGAAATCTTAAACTTATTTAAACATTTTACGAAAAACTTTGAAATAGTGCCTCTAGCTCCAATGTATAACCCTATTGTTTCTAACTCTATAAGATTGAACTTCATCTTGAAATATGGAATACAGGGGTCGTATATAGCTTTCTTTTGCGAATTAACAATTTCGGCCTGGTTCAAACTATCTTCCATCCTGACTGTAGGATCTAAAATGAAACCTTTACGTGTGCGGGGATCAAAGGCCAGTATATCTGCTCTTCTACTAGTTCCTATTATGTCTTCGCAGTAAATCTCCTCTTCAACTTTCCAACCCTTTTCTTTTAATTTTGTCGCAAGTAAGGATGAAGATGAGCTACAAAAGAGAACAAGAGACTGATGAACGATTGTTATTTGACTTTATTACAAGTACACATACATACATTTCAGTACATGTGGCCCTATCAGTAGATATTACCAATATTTTCAACTATGTTTATAGGTGTATAACTATAACTGCTAACGTGAGTTAACACACATCCACTATCCAAAAATAGTGAGTAGCGAGTGTAAACATTTGGTACTTGACAAACAGTGTTATGTTAGTTAATATACGTTCGAAGCACCCTATGGCTTCAGTTTTTTTTAAATTCAAACGATCCTTTGCACTCCGTTTTGGCATGCATGATAATCATCTATAGATTCAAATAATTTATTGAAAAAATTAATAAGCATTTTGTCACCACAATTTTCAAATTAGATTTAGTATGCCTATTTTTATTACCGTCATTACATTTTTATGTCATGTAATTACATTTCAAAAATCTGGTGGTATGGTTATTTCATTTTTGCATTTAAATCCACCTGCTTTCTCAATGGAAATTTTCCGTGAAATAAAGGTGTTTATTTCAGTTTGGAATCAGGTAACTCTTGCGTTGCATACACTTGGATTATCCAGCGACATTGTACATTTCATACTCCCTCGGCCATCTTGAAGGAAACATTAAATCCATTTTTATGCCCAATAACTTTAGTGAACAAGGCATATAATAAACAAAGCATTCCAGAATAACAAGTTTGCATCTTGACCCTGAGGACAGGAGGCAAGAACGATAGGTTATATAAATGTTTGGACATGTATACACCGATTGTTAATCTATTAATATCTTGATCTTCATCGTGTGAGATTGGATACTGCTAAACGCAATTATGTAATGCATGGAAACTCATTTATTCAGTGGGTATTTGAAAGCACAGGAGACATTTTGCCACCTTAAAAAGAACGTTAAGGTTCACAATGGAAGTTGAGTACCGTATTTTGGGTGATTCAGAGTTTAATAACAATTCTTATATTTTAAAAACTATTTCTTTAGGTAAGGACTTGTCTGAACAGGAAGTGCGTTATAGTTCATTGGTTGAATTTCTATTTAGTGGTGTTGGATTAACAATTGTGACATTCGTGGGAGTGTTGGGGAATATCCTCAGTGCCATAGTTCTGAGCCAGCCAAAAATGAGATCTTCAGTTACGGTGTTTTTATTGGGCCTAACATTTTGTGACTCCTTAACTCTCATTTTTCTATTCTTCATCAAAGGTTTGAGAGCTTTAGTTTTTGATCACTTTTTTGGGATCAAATATGTGGAAGATTTGTATGGATTCCTCACAAGAATTTTCTTGGTCGTGGGCAGTTTCTGTATGTCCACCTTTACTATTTTAAAACTCAAACATCGTCAATAATTCATTTAAATTCCACAGTATAGATGTTACTTTAGGTTAGGTTATTATTAAATTCAATTATCAAAATGCTTGTGTATGATTCTTTAAAAAGCAGTGTTGTTTAAAAATTCAGGTCTAACGGGATCCTATTACTTCACAATGGCCATGACCCTCGACCGTTATGTTGCCGTGTGGTGGCCATTAAAAGCAAGATATTTGTGCACGTGGTCTAGGGCCCGATACGTTGCCGCAGGAGTTGTATTAATATCTCTGGCTTACACTGCCTTTTACACTCTTTATTTCATGGACTCACCCGAAAGTTCGTATAATCGGTCGCAAGAGATTTTGAGCATGTGTGGAGAAGACTTTAGCCGTAATAACCCACAGGACGAAGCTTTCAAAATTATTGATTCCTTATTTCAATCTAATTATTTGTCCTGGTCCTACCTAACAATCAAGATGATTTTTCCATTCACTACTCTAACAGTTTTTAACACTCTAATCTACTTGAAGGTATTGGTTCGCTGATAATATTTTCATTAATTAAATTCCATTGCTCATTGCTAAAATGACGGATTTACTACATCTATCTTGATTTTACAGGTGAGAGAAGCAAATAAATCGAGGAAAACTATGACATCCCAAGAAAATACGGATATATCTTTCGCCTTTATCTGCGTAGTAATTGCAACAATATTTTTGTCATCCAATTCAGAGTTAATTTCCCTCGCGATTTTGATACGCTTTGACATCTGTGCTTTTCAAAAATGGGAGAAAGTGATGATTGACTTCGATGCTATCCTCATAGGTGTGAGTTCTTCCGCGAATTTTGTAATTTACTGTGTTATGGGATCAAGATTCAGAAAACAGCTGAAAAAATTACTGGGAAATTTGCCAATGATTTCTCAATGCATTACAGTTGAGCCAGGTTAGTTATCCAATCGTTCTTTTCATCCATGCAGTATTTTGTGTTACTTAAACAATATAGATTTTCAAAATTCCTATTCCATGTGATCCGCAGACTTCCGTTCCTCCTCGATGAAGTCAGTAACAAGCAGGAGCGCTGACATTGAACTATGATGACTGCATCGCCACATCTGAATGTTAGTGAATGTCATCTGAAAATATTACATGTGAAATCCATGGCCCATTCTTCAGTGGAAACAGAAATTATTCTTGTATTTGTTTGCTATACATGCACACTCAATCCGAATAATTATTGTTCAATCGGATTTTGTAGTTTTTTATTGCTAAACATTTAAAATCTGTGATTGACAGTTTATGATTAGTCATTCCTATTAGTTTCACGTTTGCATTAGAATAGTCAAGGTCATAGGGTAATGCACTAGTATGACTGTATGACCAATGTGGCTCAATTTTCGTTTCTGCATTACATCTAATAACTATAATAATTGCCAGTTTGACATCTTTTTCCCCCCACCACCCCCCCCCCCCCCCACCACCATTTTTGACTCTCTTTCACCCATACAGCCTTTGTTGTAGCGAATTTTTGCAAATTGGCCGTGCTTGGAGTGGAACAAAGCAACTCGAGTGAATAATAAATTATTGTTCATAGCTGGGAGAGGAAATTAAAGCGTTTCTCCTACTTTACTCTAGAAACTATGTATAGAACTTTTACTTGAGTCCAAACGGGACATTGGCTCCTCTTGCCAAATTCTAGTCATGGAAATTAATCGTATCTAAACCTTTCCTCGTTATGTAGCATTGTGCTTTTACGCCAGTCAAAATATTGTTAATTTTCTCGTTATTTCTATTGTAAATACTTGGTTTAAATCGGCAGCGGCCTTTTATTGAATAAAAACCTGAAATGTTTTTTATCTTCACTCAAATTATAGTGCGTTACTTTTTCCCAAATAGGAATGCGAAAAACCTTTTTGTATGGGAATGAGTAACAGTGCTTACGATTTTGTAGCACTGAACAAGGGGTGCACATTGGTGGTGGGTGGTTACAGGGTGGTCGGATGCATAACACGGGAGTTATAGGAGTTTTTCGGTTTTTTCCTATAAACCGACATTTTGGACGCTAATTTCGAAACCAAAATTCACGATTTTTGAAAAAAATTAAAATATTTGAAATAAACGTTCAAAATTTGGAAGTAATTTGGATTTCAAAAAACCAAAAAAAAGATGATCTGCGGAGTCAAAAATCCTACAGAATGGCGAAAGTTTGGTCAAAATCAGTTAATTATTTTTCGAGTAGTTTTGGTTTATACGAAAAAACCGAAAAACTCCTATAACTCCGGTGTTATGCATCCGACCACCCTGTAACCACCACCAATTTGCGCCGCTTGTTCAGTGCTACAAACTTGTAAGCACTGTTACTCATTCCCATACAAAAAGGTTTTTCGCATTCCTACTTGGGAAAAAGTAACCCAGTGGCATTTTGGGCACTAATTTCAATATAGTTACAAAAATATTTTTTTGTAGATCCGTCCTAACATTTTTTGAAGACTCCTTGAACAATGTGCAGGTCGAAAATAATTTCCATTATCTGTGGTCCGCATTTCTTAGAAATATTGTAGGTATTTTAAGCCAAAAATGTTGCACCTAAATGACTTGGCTGTGCGTAATTTAGACGGTAAATACTTGGCATTTCATTGAATAAAAATCCTAATTTTTCTTATCTCCATTCAAATTATAGTGGCATTTTCGGCACTAATTTCAGTATATAGTTATAAAAATATTTTCCCCTAAATTCGTCCTAGCATGACTATAATTGATATGTAAATTATACTAATTTTTTGAAGACTCCTTGAACAATGTGTAGAAAAAATGAAGAAGGAGAAACAACATTTGATGAGCTTTATGTTTAATATTTAAAATTTAGAGATTAGGAAAGGCTAAAATATATGTGATAAATGTTTTATAAAAACAGAGCACTACTACAACAATATACCACGTTCGAAAGATTTGCTCAAAAATTTGAAGCAGAGATAGAAAAAATACTTATAATTATTTTACATGGATAATATTGAGAGAGTGATGATTTTCACCTTTCAAGCCGATTCAGCACCAAAATCAGCTTTAGCTTTCCGCTGCATTTTCTTCAAGGGAATCGTATTGTGTTTAGATGACTGTTATCCGTATATATGGAAAGTATTTTATGCTTTCTACGGTGACTGTTATTTTTGTATTGTTTTGTATTTGAGTTTAAGGGCAGTTTAAAAGGAATGGAACTCTTGCCAGGAAGGGTAGTCCGATGGTTAGGACGGGGGGTTCAAGAATATTCAAGTTTGATTAGTCTCAGGATCAAGTCTGATTGACGCCGTAGAAAGCCGTGTGAACAAGCCTTGCGGCATTTACCTCAAGTTTGACAGGACAGCAGGCGACGAAGATACGCTATTGAATGAGTCTCGGGTTGGCCACGAAGTACACGTTCTTAACCCTTCGGTTGCGACTACAGTTCAGTCTACAATGCGTAAAGTGCTGCGAGCGATTCAAGTGGCTCTCATGATGTCTACTGACTAGTGAATTCCAAGGCTAACCGACAGTATCTTCTTCATACTCACTATATACTTACCCAATGAAACGTACAAACCTTCCTGGGCGGAATATCATTCCATAGTTAGGAATAGTTCCTACGGCCTGCACAGTAGGTCGTAGGAACCATTATGCTGAATTTTGAATGCATTTTTTGAATGGTTTACGTTTACGTGGATCCATTTTATTATGAATATGTTTTAATTATTCTGAGCGTTCAACAGCTAATATGTAATTCTGTTATTAAAGGTTAATGTAACCATCAATATGTACTATGGAGCTTGACTGCTAACACTGTTTTGGTATGTAAATCTCTTTCTATAGATTCAATTGATTCTTGACGCAGCAAATAACAAATTTGACCTTGATTATTCACTATATGCACTTTCAAATGGGATTTGGCATGCGGACTTTAATACGCTGTATAGACTTCCAAGCCAAAAAATATCCAAAAAAAGTCCTCAATAAATACTAGTTCAATTATAACTGTCATGCCTATAGGCTAAAACTAATAATCCGAGCTATGAGCAATTGCTGGGGAAATTCAAATTTCCAAACTTTGTGTCAAATTTTAACATTTTTTGTACACCAGTCTAAACATTTCCCCCGAGTGGTTGATTCGGACGTTACATTTGAAGATTTACATTCAGACGTTCGTTTAAATTTATTTTCGGAGAACATGTATGCCAACATTTAGAATAACATTTGCCTATGATGGGAGAAAGCGTCAATTAGAATATTATAACTACATACTATCCCAATCTTTTTAAATAAGAAGACAATCTGGAAGCAGTGAAATTGGAGTGTATAAAACTAAATATTTTAGCGGTATAAATCGGTTAGATTAGAAAACTATCAACCCTACATAAAGCCTCTTGGGTTTCGTAACATTCATAAAAAGTACGAACAATACAAATTTTGGAAATTAATTATTATTTTTTCCCATTTCTCTCAATATTCTCATTCTCTGTAGAATCTCTCTATGGATATCTTCTAATCTCAAAGAACCCGTATTTAAGTAAGCTTGCTGTAAATAGTGGATGAAGTAAATAGCAAATTCTGTGGAAAGTTCTTATCTTATTAGTGTGATAAGATAATAATTCAGCTTTTGATTCAGATTTTACAGGATCCTGTACACACTAAAAAAAGTAATTTTGCATGGACAAAATTCCACAATCCCACAGGTTTATAAAACAAAAGGGGGTTACATTTTACAACTCATTCGGTAATAGTGGGGAAGGGGAATTAATGGCTTAATATTCGAAGTTTTAACTAAGAAATATAACGCTGGAATTACCGTGTTGACATTTAGTAATGCGAAAATGCGTGTTAGCTGGTATCATTATATATTGTTTATGTTAATAGGGTTGGGCCGTTACAGAATATGAAACGCATTTATTTTTCATTGGGAGTTACTCTTAGGAAAATATGGTGGCCCTTAAAAGGGCCGTTGGTTAATTTAATGATGTTGTAATGTGTCATTTAAGCGCGTTCTCCTCGGATACGACGGGCCAATTGGATGTCCTTTGGCATAATCGTCACACGCTTGGCGTG
>JAQFXU010003176.1:0-17217 GCA_034693705.1 Spatulosminthurus flaviceps | reverse complement strand
GCAATGCCTAAATGATGCGACTTCTTCATAATTAATGCACATGGTCGCAAGATTTCATCTCATCCTCATCAAGAAGATTCCCATCCGCATCGCGGATGGCTTAATGCCTAGTAATTAATAATTAATAATATACGCTACTTAATTTTACTAATTAAAAATTATTATTATTGTTAATTAGCATAATTAGTAGAACATTATTCTGCGTCTGCGATACGACATACGACACCTCGCCTTGGTACGAGTGAGTTGCATTCCGGGTGCGGATGAGATTCACAAAGAGCAAGAACTATTTGTATGGGAAGATGTTAGACAAATTTTATTAAATACCTTAGTTTTAACAAAACACGTAACTTCAAGTTTTCTTTATAATAAGGGAAAAATAATTATGTTTTTGGAGCAACTAGAATCTTTTATTAAATGTGAAATTAATGTCTTATTGCATTATGAAAGTTTTAAATGCAGACAAACTTTCCTAATAAATAATGCAATTTTCATGTTTTGCTATTGTTTCAGCATAGCACAAAAAAGCGCAAACAGCATTAAAACTGCAACATTCACGACACGATACAATCACAAATCACATCACAGTGTGGTAGTGTTCTCCCTTCTTATTCTGCCGAGTCGAAGATCCAGTCGATACAGGATTTCCAGGAAGGCTCATCAATCGTCAATGTCCCTATTGATTGCAAATCACGTCTGATTGGCATAAGACATAAAAATAAAGAGATTATCACAACAAACTAAATTGTAAGAAAATGGATGGCTGCAGATATGGTGCGGACCCTGCTGACGAGTCAGATATCGAGGATGAATGTATAGATGATGACGGAGAAATATTTTGTATTGGTAGGGTTGTATTTCCAGTAGAAAAGGATAGTGATACCATTGATCCTCGAGCTGTTTTGATTAATCAAGCAGATACATTTGTCGGGAAAAACTTGGCCATAGTAAGTATTAAAAATTGACGCTTCCAGGAAAATTTCCAAAATAATTTACTAAATTAGTTGTTGAAATTGCGAAAAGTACCTTGCTGGAAGGAAAATTGGAGGTGATGATGAGTGGGGAGGTGAAGGCGATGACGAAGGAGGCGATGATGAGGTGGATGGTGAGGGGGGTGAGGGAGCTGGAGGAGAGAAAATAGAAGATGAGAGTAAATACTGGAAAATTTTTGGGACTCTCAGAAATACTAAACAAAATGATCCACCCTACTTGTGGGAAACTGTGGCCACTGATCACTTTGAATCGTACCTTAACGAGGTTCTCAAGTCCAGCATTATCATTTACGACGTTACTGATGGCCCTAGCCAAGAAAGGATGGACGAGATTCGTAAAGTTTGTGATGGTAAAAGTTTTCCTCCTTTTTTACAGACACAGTTTGCCCATAATTCCCAGATAAAGCAGAACAACTTTTGTGCAACTTCTAAATGATCTTATTTTTCTAGCTTTGAAAGAAAAAGTCCCTCTTTTCACTCAAAAAAGGGTCTTCATTCTTATATCGAGTTTGCACTCCTGGTCAATTACAACCAGGCCAAAGGTATTCATGAAAAATATTGTCTTTAAAAAGAAAGTTAAAAAATAGTTGATAAAAAGTGTAATAAGAAATCATAGGAACCCGATTTTAGATTGACCGATTCAGATTATCGTCGTCGCCGAACAACATTGGCATATCGTGAGCTTCAGCTACTGGAACGTTATGTTGTAGCTTCAGGGAAAAAGGTAATTTGTTGCTTAAAAATTCTTTTTCATGGTCTTAAACTTTTACACACTTGCTGCTTCTTGCATTCAAGATCAGGTATATTAAATATTAAAATCTTTTTAAGACCGGTGGGATGCTGAAATCATATGTTGTTGGCGCTGGAGCCGTTTATGGAGATGCGGAAGAAGCCCTGCATACTTGGTTCAAATCTGCTTGGCACAACTCCAAGTTCCTTCCAATTTACGGAGATGGGAAGAATGTAATACCCACTGTATACATTCAGAACCTAACTCGGTTAGAATTTTCCAGAACCTTTTTTTTAATTCATAAAATAGCTTTTCTGAGATTGTATTTTTAACAGATGGATTTATACAATAAATTTTTACGACTTTTGATACTATTACGATATTTGAACAACTATATTTGGAAATTTTCCCAGCATAGTCCAGCAAGTAATGGATAAGGCCCCGAATCAGCGTTACATTGTTGCAACAGATCCTGGACTCTGTACTCAAGAGCAAATAGTCAAAGTGGGTGATATTTTCCACATTATGTTATTGACGATAAGTAGTATCTGCATTGAGTAGGGGATATTTTGGAAGCAATTACCCTACCCATATTAAGTTGTAATATTTTATGATTTTTTCACTTAATTAAAGTCCATTAGTAAAGTTCTGGGCTCAGGAAACGTGAAATATGTACCAGAGAAGGACGTTTACCTTAATCGGGAGCTCACGGTAAATCAGTCTCAGCTTAGTTTTAAAAAAATTTAAACGCACTAAAAAAACGTTTGGGTTGGTCAGAATGAAATTTTATGCGTAGACATTTCAAGCTGACCAAATTCTGCTGAATCTTCCTATTGAATCTGCGTACGCCCAAGATAATTTCCGTATTCCTTGGGCTTCAAGGGGCTGCATGAGGGCAATCATGCCGCAAATAGTGGACGAGTATAGAATAGCTCGAGGCCTAATTGTGAGGATTTTATTTAATTTCTTATCCTATTAGAAGTTTATTGAACATTAAAAGGTCCACAAAACTATTTTTGAAGAAATTGAAATTAATTTTTTAATTAATCTTCATTTTTAATAGCCAATAAAACTCATCGTAGTTGGTCCTCCAGGGATTGGAAAGTCAACTGTTGCTCGACAACTTGCGGACATTTATCACTTTCACCATTTTGATGATGAAACTGTGGTGGAAACTACCTTGGAGCTTTTGGTAGAATTTAATTCTTATGGAATTTTCATAAAGTTAACGCTCAGATTTCCTTAACTAAAAGTCAATTGAATGTAGAAAGAAATTACGGCGAGCATTGATATAAAATCAGCCGAGGAAGAGGTAGAAGAAGATAAAGGTGAAGACAATGATGATCAGGATGATAAAGCACAGCAAGCTGCCCTGGCCAAAAGACTTTTGAACGAGGTTGATGAATGTTTACAACTAAATCAGGAAATATCGGAGGAAGTTTTAGCAAAGTAACTAGGTCGATTGATGCTAATAAATAATTGGCACAATTGCTTATAAAATATGTTTTACCTTGACCTTGCTTCATAAATCAGATTATACCGCTACCGATTGAAAACAAATCCAGTTAGGAACCAAGGCTATGTCTTAGATGGATATCCTCACACTGCAGAAGATGCCAAGTCTTTGTTCTTCATGGGAGAGAGGAGAGGAGAAGACGAGGAACCTGGCGAAGATGGATTGAAGGATCCGTTGGACCCTAAATTATTACCGGGTGGGAAATGCTAATTACACTATGTATAAGCTTTACAGCTTTGTATTATTAATTACATGCAACACATGTTATCAAATATTTATTTACTATGTGATTTTTCACCATCAGATCACGTGGTAATTCTTGAGGCACCGGATGATTTCATCACAGACCGGCTCACCAAAGTACCAATTGAGCAGCTGCTGGAACGACACTATGAGCATTTATTTCCTAAAGTTTTGACTAAATATCATGAACGAGAGGAGAATTACGATAAAACTTTTGTTGCTTACTTGAATGAACAAGAAATTCTTTATGATCCCCTCGACGTTAGTATAGACAGAAGCGAAATGATGCAACAAACTGTTTCGAAGATTTCTAATTTACTCGGCAAAGCTAGAAATTACGGTATATTTCCCAATATTTTCATTGGCGATTGCTCTTCTACCACATCTATTTTTACCCTTGTAACTGTGTTGTTTACGTGTGCCTCTTTTCTACTTGTATGAGCGAATCTCATTATTTTAATGGAAACAAACTTTCAGGATTGTCAGCCGAGGAAGAAGAAGCTATTCGTAATGCTCAACGTTGTGAGAGAGCTGAAATGGATAGGCGTTTGAGGGAAGATATGGAGTTGATTAAAGCACGTCTATTGGAAGCTAGAAGCAAAAATATTGATCAATGGGTATGAAATGTCTTGAAACTAAAGCAATATAAAGCCGATTGAGTGCAACTCATTTAATATTGCTAGCTTGTAAATGATACCTGCAATAATTGACATTCCAGATGGAGCAACTGGAGAAATCCAAGAGAGAAGAATTTGAGCGAGAGGAATCTGCCATGATGCCATTAAGACAATATTTGATGGCTCACGTTGTGCCCACGTTGACTAAAGGACTCATTGACATTACACGGTTGAGACCAGAAGATCCAATTGATTATTTGGTAAGTACAGCAGGAAGTTTAGACGTCATCCTTTTGTAACAAAAGGCCCCATTGAGTTCTTTGTTGACTGAAATATTCCTTTTGAAAATTGTTTCCATACAGGCGGAGTTCCTGTTCCAAAATAATCCCGGGGGTGTAAATCCTCACGGCGAAAGCTTTTTCCCGCAACAATGTGAAGAAGATAGTAATAATATCAATAATAATTGATTTACCCCAATCGGAGACATGTGTAGTTGCGAAGAATGTTGTTTGAAGTAAATATCGTTCGGATCTTAAATTGTCTATATATGTATTTTCAAATTAGTTGGTTTATGCAATTATTATACAAACACACACAAGTGATATGCTTCAATTCCCTTAATATGTAATGTTGTAAAAGCTCAGTAATGAAGTATTCAGAAATGAGAAGTCTTTCTCTGCGTAAATATATTTTTAAAAGCGTATTATTACTTTACTCATTTCACGCGTGATGTAAGCAATAATATTCCAAAATACTTATGCAAATGTACAAGCTGGTGAATCGGTAAAATATTTTTATGACCTCTCGTTTGCAAATGATATAAGGATGTTACAACTTTTAGCCGGAGGTTGTCATACTTCAGTAGTTCAGTATCGCGTATCGCGTTCCCTTTTTTAGTGTTCTCTTTATTTTCTTATTTTCCATTACATACAAGTCCAAAATCTTGTTCGGGATAAACCAGGACGACGACAAAAAAAAATTTCCGCTACTTCTGCTTTTGAATGTACATACAATAAATAAGAGTAACGACTAAAGATAAATCGCGAAAGTACGAACCCTTGCCTTGGTGTAAAATGTATGGCAGAGAAACCACCTCATGTTTCTCCTTGATTTTTCTGATTCACCCCAAAATTCATGGACTATGATTTCCAAAGCGGTAACCAAATGTTCCTCATATGTATGTTGATTACATTTATTTTGATTCATATTTTGACTTCAGGCCGGTCAACCTGTCAAAAAGTTTAACATGTGGCTGGAATCGAAGGATGGGGGATACTTGATCAAGCAATAGTTCTCGTACACGGAGAGTAAGTATAGTGTAGTAGAGAAGGATTTTTGCACAAAAGTATATCAATCGAATGGATGATTTATTCCCAAAGGCTATGTATACATTCATGCCCAGTAGTGCTCCTTTATGTCAGAATACAGCCCGAGTGTATTCAAGTAGTCAAGTACTATTTGAACCGTTTGAGGAATAATAGAGATTCATGTACACTTGGAAAATCACAGGACCCATGTATAAAAGAACCTATAGGTTAGAATTGTAGGTATATGATTTCATATGTATCATACATCTCCGAAGTTTCATTACCAATGCAGATACAAAGTGTACATATGCACATAAACCACTGAATATATTCGGAGCTCTGCAGGATTGAAAGCGGCAGAAGTGCAAGGGAGCAGGTGGCCAGAAATGCTCGGAAGAACACCATACACCTAACAATACAATAGAGAACAGTTTGCTCCTTCTTTGACAATGGATGGAAAATCACATTTATCTCCAGCCCGGGTCTTTCACAGGTCATTGGTAATAATACACCAGTACATATAAATGCGGAAGAGGCTCTAAACAAGAACAAATGCAATCCTCTTGCCTGCATGGCATCATCATCATATGCATTGGAAATCAGCAAGCTGGAAAGAAAAATACATGTACATATATGTACATTTGTTATAATAGAATATACATACAGCCCTCAAAGCCCCAGTACTCACTTTCCATCCGTATACTATACTTGATATTTAGTTGTATGCTAAAAGTATATGGACTGCCTCCATGGAGGAAAAAGAATCTCTTTTGTTGATCGTTTTGTTCGGAGGCGATGGGAGCAAAACGCTGAAAATAAAGCAAAAGCTAAATCCAAATCCCTTCAATTCTACTTTCCCTACTCTGAAAAACCTGCTTTGGACAACCGTGTAGCATTAGCTCGTGTATGTAATACCAATGAAATTATCATAAATGCATTGTAAATACACCAACTTCATTCATCAAATGTTATGGATTAGGAAGGAGCTTCTCTCATCTTTCCAAATTCCCTATTTTTCCACTAAAATGCACACAATTTTCATTACAAAACTTTTCCCCAGAATTTCCTCTTCGTCTCATCCTCCTCCTCACTCCCGTAGTAACGGCAGTTTTGTATTCATTCCTACCTATCAAGCTAACGAAGCTAGCAGGTTTTTCTCGAAGCAATGCAAATTATTTCATGAATTCTGATTCAATATGCTAAAATACTGGACTCTCCGAGAATTTGAAGCCCTTTGATCTCTGTGAACATTTGAAGTTAGGATGAGGTAAGAGTTTAAAAAAAAATTAAAATTCATATGAATTTGTTGTTTTGATGTTCCGAATGAGGATTAAAGTTTAAGAGCATCGGAGTGGATGATGTAAAGTGAATAGTTAGATGCATATGAAATGGCAAAAGTGGGGTGAATGACAAGGAACAATGAATGATTGGCCGTAGCAAATGAAAAGATAGAGGGTGAAATGAGGGTCTATTCATTTGCTTAAAATCCATGCAGGGGATTGACACCAAGAGATTAACAATGCTCCATCATCATCATCATTCAGTCTACCAACTAACCGGACGGAGTCATATTTTTTCACCCAATGGAGGCTTAAAACTATTTATAAATAAGTCCACGTCAACGACAATATCCGACCGTTTAGTAATCATTCTTCGCATACTAAATGCATTTATCTATATGTACTTTATTCCATTTACGTCCATGTTAGACCTTACAAATGTATCTCTTGTTTATACCTGTCAGACAGGTCCGGGCTTTAATACCCAAACCAAATAACAAGCAACTAAGGAAAATTATCGCTTCTATTTAAATATTTTTTTAGCATTTTTATTTATTTCTCCATAAGTAACTCGCTCATACAAATCTAATATGTTACATCAATACTCGACTCTCTCTTGTGTACTTTATAGAAATTAGTACAGCCATTCCAAGCTCATTACAAAATTTAATGTTCATTTTAATTTCGATGTACAAACTTATTTACCGTGTAGTATTATTTGTGTGTGTAGCATATAGTAATATATGTATATTGACATAAACCGCAAGACACTTAAAATGGCTTTTGTGACTTGTGTTATGAATTAATAATAATATTTTTGAACCATTCTCCTTGAAAAGTTCAGCAAATAAATTGAACAGAAGAATAAACTTGTGGCAGAAAATTAAAGCTGTATTAACTCATAAAAATCACATTGAAAATTGCACATACAAATAAATCTATTTTACAGCTATTTAATTTCGAACGAAAACTCTTCCCGTTTCAGGAGACAATATCACAGGAACTTAAGATTAACTAAATGCACAATAAGGAAAAACTATTTCGCAACAATGGAAAAATTATAGAAACATTTGGTTCCTCTTAGGTACAAAAATAAAACTCTCTACGGACATCAACAAGTGTATCTGTAGTATTTTACGTACTTACATATTTAGTGAGTATTTCAAAGTAATGGCGATGAGGGAAATATTTAATGTACATATTGTGAACCCTATAGTTATGACTAGAGTATGTTACTTAATTGTGGCTGGATCATACACAAAAGAAATAATTTCCTCAAATTTTTCCCAAACGGGAAATCTATGTGTACATTCACTTTAGTGGGGTAGAAATATTAATTCATAAATGTATATGTATTTATAGTGTGAAGTGAACTATGACTTATTATTGTTGTTGCTAAAATGTGTCTGGATCTGGGACGAGGCCGTGCCTTGGAAGCGATGGAAGAAAATTTGTTTTACTTACAGATTTCCGTGTTGGGTGGAAACTGAAGGTGTGAATTGGTTTGTAAATGGTTTGTAAATGTTGACATGATAATTTGCGGATGATCAAAATCGCATTATGAGTTGATCAGAGACACGCGACATGTAATTTGTAGTAGGTATTTCCGCTGCCATCCATGGGCTCATCCTCAAATGAACTACTAAAGCTGTAGTTGGAGCCGTCGGTATCAGTGGTAGGGTATTGTTGTGTAGCGTAATGCCCTCCTGCCGACACGTGCTGGTCACTCGCTCGGCGAGTGTCATGGTGTGAAAGACATTGTGGTTGCGGTAGATTTAGAGATGGTTGTGTTTCCGGTGTAATTTCGGGTATCATCCCGTCAGCCAATGTTGTTCCCAAATTAAGACCGTCTCGATGACCGTGTTCAAATGGATCACACTGAGTTGGTGTGGAAGGTCGTGTGGCTACAGTCTCAACAAGGTTTCCTTCTTTGTCCAATACTATCCTCACGTTCCCAACTCTCACAATGTAATTGCCATCCTGGAAATCCACTCCGGATGGATTCCCATCATCCTTGCAACCAGGCAGCATCATGGGGAAGGTTGGGGTGCTCTCCGGGGAATTAGCCAAAAAATTGATGAGACTCACAGCTTGACTCAAAGCCCATATGTAATTATGAGCAAAACGAAGGCTTTCAATTTTTGTCAATCTCTGATCTTGCGGCATGGAAGGTAGGGCGAGACGAAGACGTTCCAAAGCGTCGTTGAGTAAATGCATTCGATGCCGCTCACGGTCATTGGCTTTCTGACGACGGTGCTTTTTCAGCTTCAGGACTAACGTTGGGCTTTTCCTTCTCGTTCGTCGGTTGGGCCTCCCGGAGGTATTGCTTATTGCTGGAGTTGACGAGGTTATGGAAGCAATTTCTGCATCTTCTCCTCCAAGTAGCATTTGGTCACAGATCATGCCAGATGAAGTTCTCACGTTGTGATTTTCAATTTCTTCTTGAAGACTCATTGACATCATTTGCGGGTGGAATTTCCTTTCCTTCAACTCGTGGTTTGACACTGTCAATCTACTTGACACTGGTGTCGGGGACAATGACAAGCTATCGTCGTACATTATGTGACTAGAATGCGGACCTTGGTAGGAATTCCGGGACATTTCCGGAGAATAGTAATATTCGGAAGGATATTCCATTATTAGAAAATTTTCTATATCTTCAAAAGTGAAACCACACCTCACTGCTTGTCTCTTTTATTGACAGCTCCTTCTTTTCTACGTGAACTTGAATCTTCCACTTTGTAATGTCTCTCACTTTTCTTTCTCTCTCTCTCTCCCTTAATCTCAATGTCAATGTAAGACGTATGCTTTGCGAAACTATTTTTGGCTACTTTAAAGACTATAGGCTTAAGAATTATTAAAAATATATGACTAGGAGCTTTGAAGTTCCACAGAATTAGACAGGATGTGATTAGTTAGGAAGCTGTGAGCTAAGTGATTTAATTTTTCCGTCGTCGGACAAGATTTTTGCCACTGAAGGGACACACCCCTGTCCTCCTGCTCAGGTTCCAGTCCGCCAACTTCCCTCCAAAGTTCATGTAGAGTAACGAGACCGACAGCAGGAGTCTTTACATACCCCAAACAATAAAGTGTCCTACCCTGCCTAAGCTAAACAATAATGTCATGTACATACAATCGAATAGTCCCTCCACATAAATTCACTTTTAGAAATTATCAACAATTTTATATCATCGTATCTATATGTACATCTGAAAACTCTATCATGCAACTTACTATAGATGGAATCAGCCAGTCCTGCCTGGAGATATGCTTAATAGTGCTCCGGCCTTTATCCCTTCACCTATATATATAAATACACACAGGCTGGCTAACCGAAAAACCCGTGTATGTTAATAGCCTAGGCTATAATTTGAAAAAGGACTGCTGCTGATGCAACCTCCTCACTCAACTATGGTTTAGGTGGTACTCAAGTTTTATTATATATGGACATGTTGGATAATTCTATACCTTTTAACATTATATATATATGTACAGTTAAATGCAGATGATGAAAAAAGAATGTACGTTCCCCCAAAAACAAAGTTGTTGTTTATTTTACATTAAGACTCACCGAATATATCCACCACACAGTGCATAACGTCCGTATATCTGTAGAGGAAAGTTCCTCCGAGTGACAACGAGCTCCACATTTTATTTGTAAAAGATGATCTTTTATAGGTGAATGAATAGCTTGAGGGAGGACTTACAACCGTTTGGCACGCAAGCAAATCAGCCACGTGCAGCTCTTTGGGGAGTCCCTTAAGTGATCTCTTGGCAAATGGTCCAAATCCTAAGGGTATAAATGTTCACTGCTAAGCCAAAACAGTTCACAAAAACGCGGCATCTTTACTTATTAATACAGTAAGTGCCTATGGAACCATCTCATTTATTCAACCATGCAACGCTCTGGAAGCTTTCGTAGAAATTGCTGGAAATCGTATTTCTATAGATTTGAGGTCCTATTAAATCCATTTTTCTCCTCTTATTTCAATACCCACGACCCACAGTCACAGTGTTTAATCTTAAAAATTCACAAATTCCATGGAAGACCTACTTACACGAGCATGGATTGACCAATTTTACGAGAGATAATGAGGAGCAGACGACTCGGCACGCGCTAGTATTATCATTAGGAGTGAATAAGCCTTTTTGTTTATACATTATTTAAATAAGACGGAAGGATATGGATATATATGAAATGGAGTAAGAGCGGCTATCCAGTCTTTAAATAAGGAGGTTTTCACAAAAAAGAGGTTTTCCCAAAGGGTTTTTTCCTCAGCTCCTTTCGTGTATTGACCCAAACATTTATAGTGGTAACTTTGCTGGTATTCTGTAACCTAGAGAAGGTGTATGTATTTGCGAGCTACCTTTTAAACTTAAACTCAATAGAATTTTTTTCCTCGTATACAATTTCTATTTGGCTTTCCTCGCCGGCTCTGTTATGATAATGAACATAAGAAGAACAATGATCAAGTCTGGAATCATAATGGACATGCACAATATATCTACGTAACATATATTATATTTTATGGAATGGGGACTTTATAAATTTCAAAGGGTTGAGCGTATAATGTTCCTAACGGTCCCCTTCTCCATCATATGTACTTACGTATAGGAAGGGTTTTTACGAGCTATTTGAAGGATGGACACCTGTCTTGGTTCAAAAATATAGATACACTGTCGATATGGGCCTGAGTGTATACATTGCTTTTAAACTCTGTCCTTCTGGATGGACTTGTAGTGTAAAATAGTGCGTGTGTAGTATATATGACTGTCTATCTGCATGAATGACCCTTAACCCTTCCTATCTGATTTTTAGGAAGCCTGTTTATTTTTACTCCATCATGTGTCTATGTGTGTATGACCAAGGACAATGATAGATCATAGATTCACCAGTCGTTCATAAACATTAAAAGGACATGAATGGAGTATCCTCTCTATTCTTGCGTGTGTACTGTTACTGCAGTAGGACTTGGACATGCAAGTGCTCCGTTCATTTTAATGTAGAGAATGTTATTACACGTACATAGTACAAGAGTCTTACAAATGTTGCACAAATGTTACGGAATACGTGTTTCTCGTTGTATTGAATTTTTTTGTAGGCAGACAGACATTGAATGAAAGACTCGCTGTTATGATTTCTATAGCCGGAGCAACATTCATTTCTTTTAAGGACTCCAGGGACCCCCAGTTGCTTTATTATCCCTCGGGAATCAAACTTTATTGAACTCACTAATCAATATAATAGGCTTTTATTCACTACTTTACGCTTGAGCATTTCAGACATTTCCACGGATTAAAAACAAGAATTGAAACAGTGTGGAGAAAATCCTGAAACCAACAACAAGTTGTCAACGAATCGGCTTATACCACAAGCCCCCCGACTTAAAAAAAGGCTTTAGTTTCCGATTTTCAAAATAGGCTTAATATCATGTAACCCATGTAAGTAGCTTTGTAAGCGTGAAAAATCCGACTGCTTTGCTATTCATACCCGTTCTTTTCGCTAACCAGAACCCATTAGGGATTTTTTATTATAATAAAATTCTTCACACGTATACACATTCACATTGAAAGACCTTCAGAGAAAAAAAGGGATACATTTTAATGGAAAACTCCAATCTTTGCCTTTCAATTTCCATAAACAAGTTCATAAGTTTACACAGACTAAATAAACGTATAGCATAGTATCTTTATGGAATGTATCAAATTATATGTATATGCGTATCCCATAACAAATATACAGAAACTTACATTGATCAAAGGCATATAAATTATATGACAGAGTTCTTGCGCCTTTTAATATTATTCTACCCTTTGCACCAATAAAATGAGTAGGAAACTATTAAGTATAACATGATAAAGTAAACACTATTTGTCTGGGGTTATATAGCATAGAAAGAACTATTTAAATAAAATTCGTAAAGGCAGTAGGGCCCACACCCGGGTTTCCAAATGCAGTAGGCCCCGTTAAGTAAACATTGAGAGCACACTGGAGCTGTTGAATTTTTCCGTACAGGTTCCGTTGCATTTGCTGTGCTTGAAGCTTCTGTTGCTCTAGATTTGACTCTAATTCCATTATCTACCATAGTTATGCATAAAAGTAGTTTATAATCCGTACTTATTATGTACAGTAAAATGTCTGTTCCATTTACAGTTTCACACTTTTCAATGTATGTATATATTTGTACATTCTGAGCAGAACTAGTATCAAATTACTTTTATTATATAGTACCTTGGTGTCTTTCTCTGTAAGAGAACGTTTAGTGTCGACTTTGAGCTTTTGAAAGTCTTGCTTAGCTTTGGAAGTAATTTCTACTAAACGAGTTTCACATTGGGACTTTGTTTCCCCTGCTATTTTCTCATGATAGCTTTATATTATAATGGATGGAGTAAAGAGGTCATGAGATTTTGATAGAAAATAATACATATACATGAAATGGACATTGAAAAGATTCATTTACTAACCGAGCATCACGAAGAGCTTTGTCCCGGTCGGATTCTGCTGCTTTAAGGGACTGTTCCCATTGTTCATACCTTTCCTTTGCCTCCAACTCAATTTGGGACAATTTCCTTTTAAAGGTTGTTTCCACAAAGTCTTCACAATTGTGCTCACGAAGTTCCTCTTCCCACGCAGAAACTTTCCTCTGATAGTCTTCAATAGTTTCCTCCAATTTGTAAACTTTCCTTTGCTCCTGTTCCAATTTCCGTAGAAGTGTACTTTCATTGGAATCTTTCTCTCGAATTTCCGATTCAAGGGAAAATTTTATTTTCCTTTGCTCATCCCTCTCATTCCTTAACGTTTGGATAGTTTTTGCTTGATCCTCAGAAATTTTTTGAAGTACCCGGAAATTATCGGTGTAGCGAGTGAGTTCAGCTCTAAAATCATTCAAGTTCAAGTAAATAAAAACTCTCACAGCATTAGGTTTTATTGTGACTTTTTCTTTTTTTGTGAGGAAGGGAAACTATAGCAAAATGTTTTGAAATGTCGTTTTTTTGGAAGGGACGTACTTACTTCAAGTTATCATTCTCAGCCTCGAAATGTTTGATTTTGTCATGATAAGAACTTTTTTCTTTGAGAAATTCATTTTCCTGTGAGATGGTTAATTTCGCTTGGATGGCTTTGTCATCTTCAATTTTTTTGATATGAGACTTTAAATTAGCATTTTCTTTTTTTAACTTTTCAATATTATTATGGTTTGCTTGCAATGTGGTCTTAATCTTTCGTTTGAATTGCTCATGCTCCCTAACCATTTCTTGATATTGTTGAATGGTTTGGGTAGTTTTCTTTTGAAAGGATTCATTCTCGTGTTTGTAGTTGGAGAGGATTTTCCGAAGGTCGTCTCTCTCCTGTCGAATTTGAAGAATCAAGGATTTGGTTTTGGACACGACAGTCTGAGATGTTTTTATCTGAAGCTCAAACCTTTCCTTCTGTTGAAGCATGTCAGATTTTAATTTATCTAGAATACAGTCCTTTAGTATTAAATCCCGGTCGCAATCTGCTTCCAATTTCTGATGCTTCTTCTGAATCTCTTGCAATTCCTTGTCAGTAGTCTCCAGCCTAGTTAAAAATGTCATTATGTATTATGTATATATAATTAACCTACAATTTTCATTTAATTTTTGAACTGTAAAATAACAGTGTCAACACAGCGATTATTAGTTGGCAAACAATTTTTTTACTTATCCAAAGTTGTTTGCAATTCTTGAGAAAGATTTTCACGCTCTTTGTCCACTTGCGCACATTTGGACGCCATTTGATTGAGTTTGGTAATAAGCTTTTGTTCTTGGCTCTGAATACTTTGTTCTTTCCTAAGGGATACGAGCTCTTATTTGGTAAATATTGCTATCATAAACTACAAAGCTATAGAGTAGTATATTGGAAATTATTGGTTCTGAAAGGGTAGGAAATACACGTATGAAAATAATACATTGCACTTTGTTTGCAACTTTCTTCCAATTGACTCTCAATTATTTTTTTCTCCGCGGATATGTTCTTATTCTCGGCTAGGAGCAACTTTTTCTCTGATTTCAAGGAATAAATTAAATCTCTGAACTTTTTGAAAGATGCGGCATTTTCAGTAACCATACTCGCAAGTTTACTTTGTAGGCTAGCTAATTCCTCCTGTTGTTGTAATAATTTAAAATTAAATTCAAGGGAATTTTTTTTGTTGATTGCTACATTTTCATTTAGGATAGATACTGTTGTTTTTAAGGGAGGATTACTCTTTTACCTTGACTTGCTTTACTTCATCCTCTCTCTCCTTGACTTGAATCTCCTGGCCAGATATTTTATTTTTTAGCTGGAGAGTTCCTACCAAAAGCATTTGCTTTGTTTCTCGTTCCTTTTTCAATTCGTCCTCGGTCTTGGAAAAGGAGTAAAGTTCAAGCGTGTAATAAAGTGAGGATACTGAAGAATCAATTTTTGTAATAGAAACTCATGGGAATTTATATAAGATTGTAAGAGATTTATGTAGAGAGAGAGAGAGAGAGAGACCTGTTGCAATTGGTAAGCAACTATACGAGCTGAATCTTCCGTATCAACCCTCCTCTCCCGTTCCGATTTTAGTGCTTCCAGAAGCTCCAAATTGCCGTCACCTATCTCATCCGTAATTGTAGACTTATTGACCATATATTCAATTTGGGGGTTATTGATTCGACCATTCGTAGATTTGGCGGATGTAGTCTCCGGCCCCTTGGGCACTCTACCTTCTTTTGCCCTTTCATGAACCTGTACTATGGATCTTTTGTTTTTACTACTGGAACTAGAAGCAGGATCACTAAATCTTGGATTTATGTCTCTTTCGGGAAAATCATGAACTGAATTAGGTTTGTGAGTTTGGGGAGCACCATCTGCCATGATCAATGTTTGCATGCCGGTTAGGAGTTGCAAATCTTTTTCCAGCCTTTCCAAACGAATTGATAACTGCTTGGAGGGTGTTTCTGCCAGAGCTAGAGCCATTCTTACAAGTACATGTCACGCAACTCACAACTTTATTTTTCTGTTGAAGAAAACTTGAAATTAATTATCTACGCCTCCTTTTCTGCTTTAGGCAATATAAGCAATTACCACAAATATATCCAGGACTGGAAAGATTTACGAGGAAGAGGTCTTGATTCTTCAATTCTTCTCATATTGCAAACCAGAGCCAGTGCCAGAAGAGAAAGCTTAGATGAGCATTTAATAATTGCCTGGTAAAACCTTGAACTTCATGTCAATTTTGCCAGGGGAAACTAAACGGTCGCGAGATTTAAAATTGAAAATTCCAATATTCCAAATCCAATTTAATATTATTTTTCTATGATACGGATATTGACAAAATACGAAATTAGAGACAATCCTTTAAAATCCTACTGAAATTCGTATAAAATATACATATTTATTGTATTTTATTATTACTTTCGAATTTTTACAAAAAAATGTCATTTTGTATTATACTTACGCACAATTTAGTCAAAATGTGAATGTTGTTTAGAGGTCTTATTACCATCAAACCAGCACCAGATTAGCCGCCTTTGGCTTTGCCATTTATGATCCCTAGTCACGGAATTTCGCATTTACGCATAAACTATATGGGCAACAATTTTCTAATACTCGCGATTTGGTCAAAACATAAAAATACACTTTAAGGGTTCAAGCCCTTTAGTGCCATTCATGGAATTTTGTCCAAAATAGCATAATCAAACCTGATTTTTATATCAAATTTTTCTAAAATCCTTAGTCGGGAACACCCTCGACCCTCAGAAAATACGTAATGCTATTTAAACGCTGGCCATGTAGCAACCGCAAGTACCAAAAGTTGTTCAACAATTTTTGGTATTTGGTTGCTACATTCGATAAATCCTAAAATAAGAGTCATTTCATTGGGAGTTGAAAAAAATTAGACAAATGTAGCTTGACCTCGCATTGACTTTTGAAATCGGCCAATACCTAGATTCTTTTTTAGGCAAGCGAATTTTCAAAAGCTGAAAATTTTAAAACTTGCAAATAATAATAAAAACGCATCTTCTTAAAAATATGTATAGAAAATACTAATACTTGCAAGACAGAAAGTCCTCATCTTCACAATAATACATACAGATAATTACAAGATAATACTAATACTAAACCAATTATGGCAGCGTTCCTCGTAATAAATAACAGATTGATTTGTTCCTGTGTGTACGTAATTATTATAGAATAATGATTATATTGGAAATCTAGCATCTATGTAGTCTTTTCATCTATTCTATTTTCCATTATTCTCTACTAAACATTCAGTGGAAGTTACTTACGCTACGTAAGTACCTACAGTTGCGGCTTTGTCAGTTGTCAGAGCAAGTCAAAAAACGGCTTCTATACAAATTATACAAAATCCAGGCGTTAGAGACTCTAACTTAGAATTATTGTTAGAAATACATTCCCCAGCTGTGAGTGTGAGCATCATGTCTTTTTTGCTCTAATTGGACCACTTATGCTCAGGGATGTTAAAAATCGTTAACTGGGCACGAGACAATAAGTGTGACGTGTCTCGGGGTTACCGAGCTATGTCTTT
>JAQFXU010003175.1:0-17233 GCA_034693705.1 Spatulosminthurus flaviceps | reverse complement strand
ACAAATCCAACTTCTGCCAACAGTTCAACTGGTTTTCGATAGATTTTAATAATAACAACAAAATTCTCTTTCTTCAACCCAGCCAAAACTTTCCTGACACTTATTAATTTTGCCTATACACAAAAAAAGTACAACTCCAATATTTTTACAAGTTTTAAACCTAAAAGTTCTTTTCATAGGAGGGCTTTTCTATATAAATCCGAGTATTTCCAAACTTTGTAACTCACAATAAGACTGAATACTGTTGTACTACATAATTAAATCGCTGATGCTCCTTTCAATTGTAGCAGCTTGCACATGGTTTCGGATGCATGAAAGCCATAAGCATAGCCGTAGTCCACCTATCAACTTATTATGTCAGAGTAGATAAGACTGTTACAGATCACTCACTCACGAACTGAGTCAGTGGAAACATTTTCTAAGAAACTTTCCTAGCAAAATGCTGCTCCAGTGTCTGAATTTCATTCATGTGACAATGGATAAATTAGTAGGAAATATTATTATTATTACACAAAAGGGAAAACTGTGAAAGCTAACGATAGGAAAGACAGGTAGGAGAAAGCAGTACCTTAGCTATGGGTTATCTTTCTCCTATTTACTTCTGCTTGGTCGGCACTTTGAAGGAATAGTTTTATGTGAGGAGGGAGGGAAAAGCCGGAGCCCAAGGGATTTTCAACTTGTTATTTCTTTGGCCCTTTACCTTTCCGCTTGGTTTTCTCCCATTGTTTTTCATAGGGAAAAATACATTAATTCCAACCACTAACATTTTTTGAGACACTAAAGTCAATACATAGCTTGTAGGAAAATATTAGCCACGACCTCCTCCAGGAAATTTACTCTATGCAATTATTATATACATGTATTGTTTGACTAACCAACACTCCACGTTTTTTATCCCCGCACCAACCAAATGATAGTTAACTTATTTTCTGAGGAATTTTCACTTTCCTCCTTTCCAATAACTGGAAATACTTCTAGGAAGTTACGGAATAAATGGAATGATAAAATCATCCCCCCTAGGACCCTTTCTTCCTTTGAAAATCATTAAGATTCAAGAGAAGGAGTTTCCCCTGCAAATTGTTACCACATATAGAAGCTCTCCCTTGCATGCAAACAAATAATACTTGGAATACGTAGCAAGACGTAGAGAGAAGGAATCCAAGGAAATCTAAAATCCCTCCAAATAATTTGACTTTACTTAGGGAAACACACAAATCTAAAAGTACGGACAAATACTTAGAAACCGAGTTCATGCGGTTTCCCTTAAAGAGAGATAAATGTGAGAGGAATTTACAGAAATAATAATTGCTTGTTCTGAAAATTCAAGGCGACATCTTCTCCCACATTTTCCCTTCCTCTCTCTCTCTCTAGTGAATAATGAACCGTTGTCAGTTGTCCTTGAGCTTGTCATTTACATTTGAGAGGAAAACATTCCGTCAGACTGAGTATAAGAGAAAGGGATGGATCCCAAGGTATCCTCCTATATTTTGCATAATTCATTCCATTCCTATCTCTCCCATATCCATGATATGTCTCTCCCTCCTCATATCAACTCTAACTTTTCAATCTTGTTAGGTCTCCTCAAACTCATCAGATGCTTGTAAATTATTTTTAAATAATTAGACTCCCTCTCCGCCTTTGACCTGTCAACTCATTCTAAATTCCAAATCATGGAGAGTAACATGTAAACATGCTTACACATTTTATATAGACATACACTTCTACTAAAATGCCACATTTTAGTGCCTCTAACGGAGAAATAAGCTACACCGACAGGGAACTCATCAAAACTCATTCGCTTAAACACTTTGAACATTTCAAACACTTTGACTCTCGCAAATATGTACTCCCCACCAAATTTGCTAATACTTCACAGGTACAAGTCTTTCCCATCATCACCATCAACATTACCATTCTCTTTCAAGTACCAAATACCATTTAAATTACCTTTTACCTTCTCCCCCTGTCACTCCTCCTCTCCCTGCTTTTTAATTGCAAAAAAACTCGGAAATTTTTAAATGTTTCAAAATTGCTTGCTAAATTCAAAATAATCTATATCCCTTGTCCTGTGCCACTTTTCCCTTGTATATGCAAACCTACACACCATAACTGTCTCGCTTACAAAAATTTACACCTCTCCTAATCTATTTCGAATATCCACTCAGAGAAAAATTCTAAACGAGAAGAGGCAGCTGCTTACACTTAGAAAATCAAATATCAGATCATTCAAGGTCCCAATGAAATACATTCTCTACAAGGTCATAATACATGCCCAACTATATTATATGGTTAAGAGTAACTGGGGGAAACTGCCTTATTCAATAGAACAAGAGACTTCTTTCAAAGGCTACTCCTCTACTCTGCAGTAGTAGCACAATAGTGTGTTCGTAGATGAACAATAACTACTACTACTACAGAATATACAGAACAAGTGGGAAGGACCATTCCATAACCATCAAGTAGATCCCAAATAAAATCCATTTTCACAGAATTGCGACACTCCCTATATATATAGATACACATAGACCCAACTAACAGCATCATAGTATCTATATTATAGGTCCCCAACACAATGAGCACAGAATGTTACAACAAGACCCATGAAATTTGCTGCATTCACTGAATAGTAGTGCAATAATAAGGAGTAAAGGAGCAGGGAGAAAGATACATAAATGGCAGGCGGTGCAAAGTGATACTACAATAAGTACCATTAGGAAAAAGTATAGTGGTAGGGGAAATTCCTACACTACATACCCTTCTCCCTTCCCTATCATTTTCTCTACTCGCATATACATGCAAATTCCAAGTATTTTTCCACCTTAGCTTGAAAATCCTAATAACCCTACTACAGACACTCATATACCACACGCTAAACTGTCAACACAGGCAGGAAGTAAAAGTAAGTCCAAGGTAGAAGTTTCTTAATCTCTGTATAAATACTACACTGTCCAACACTCACAATCATGTTAATTTCTTCGAGCTTATTCAGCACCGCCTTCCCTCCAGCTCCCATAAGCATTGCTCAAGGAAGGAAGTATGTATCGATATTTAGTAAATGGTAGAGAGAGACAGAGAGAGAGAACGAGAGAAAGACAGGGACACATCACTCCAGGTACAAGCTCTACGCCAAATTTAATACTACCTGAACCCGATGACACGAACCCAGTCTATTTCATCAGATCATAAGCTAGTCAATATTTAAAGGAGAGTGCAATTTCCCCGAACTTTCATACATACGTAACATTTTATGTCCACTATCTTACACTCACTCATAGTAAAAGTCAATTCCGTTCAATCTGCACTAGAATATCTATGAGCTCCATTAAACTTCGCTGAATGAGAGTTGTATATTATACATAATATTGTATATTATGTAAGATATTTATAGCATGGAGCCATGATAAGGGTAAATAGGAGGAACTTGCTTGTATTTCTTGTACTATCTGTCTGTACAGCTCGAGTAGTGCAGAAGAAAGGAAACACACATGAAATTCGTCCATGTGTGTTTCCCTACAATCCAGAAAGAGTGCTGAGTGAACAAGCAGACTGTTTTCATCTCCAGTCAATAACTTGCTCGTAAGAGCCCACAAGTTAAATAGAATTCATGCAATTCCAAGCTCTTACTTTTAGTCAAAGATATACATAGTTTACAAGGAATAATGGCTACAATTTAACCAAAATCATTTGACTCTTTTTGGGAAACTTAATACATTTGCAAATATTTTTCCTATCTCCTGAGTAAAGTCTTTGGACTCGTCAAGTACCTCATTTGAGTATTAAACTCCACTTGAAACGCATCTTTTCCTTAGAATTTAATCTAGGAAAAGGTTGTAAAACAAATCTTCTGTAATGTAAACAAATTTCCTTCCCTCATCACACAAGTATCTATCTACTACTAAGTTTGTAAATAAGAGGAAAAAAGCCACTTGCTACGACTCTACTACATACACAGCGTATAGGCTATAGGTAAAAGGTTTCATTTCAACCTAATATCAAGCTCGCTATACATGGATCTCAAATTCCTTTTAAACTACTTCATTATAAGTGCACTATATACACAGCAGCAGATCCTTTACCTTTCACATGGTTTCACTGCGCCATGTGAACTGATAAAACTCTACCAACTTGTCCATTTTCCGTGAAAACATTTCTTTGAAAATTACATCTCATTTTCAAGGGAGAGGGATCATATAATATGCTTTTAAAACTCTTCTCTTTTCTGCAACTTATCGTAATTACATATGTACCTACATATTATGTTCCGTACAAGAAAAGTCTGCAAACAAAAAAATCCAAAAACAAAAGGAATATTTTCCTTCATACCTCTTCTACTTCGGAAATGTCGACTCAATTCTCAAGAAAATTCCCAATTATTTCCACGTTCAGGAGCTCATTCAAAAACTGATCCTAGAGGAAAGAATAAATGAAAGAAGAAAAACATGGATTGCAATGGAAAAATTCTATTTAAATAATCCCGACTAATTTCCATTATTCTAGCATCAAATCCCTCCTAGCAAATATCATCACCCTCTTTTTGTATTATTAATAATGCTCTGCATATTATTAGCATGGAAAGAAACCAAGGACAAAAATCCTAGGTAACTTTAATGCATTGGACCTGTGGCAATTTTAGTGTTTTGCTAGAAAACGCACTGCTGCAACCAAGTTGCAGAAAATTTCCCCCCATGAAGTGAAAATCTATCCATTAAAACTAATCAATGCGACTTTTAAAGTTGGACTACCACCGTAAATAAACATATAATAATACACTACTACCCTTTATAAAGTTATATGGTAAACATCTGCGTTTACAAATTAAAGGTATTATAGTTTATACAAGTATTTTCTTATGAAGGATTTATGCTAACCCGTCCTAGTACATAGTATTTAACAGAGAACCCAAAACTTTATTCTTCCAGCCAAAATAATCTACAACGAAAATTCCCGACCTTTCACACAATAAACTTATAATAATTATTGTACATAGTCAAAACGTGCTGTAAATCCTACCAATTGATTTCTTTAGGAAAGATTTTACACATGAGAGGAGACATTTTCATGGTAGCGTATGAAGCAATAAGTAAGACATTATAGAAACTTACTAATATTTCCACTCTCACTAAATCACAACTTTCCTCAATATACGGAGCCAAAACTCTGGCACACAAGAGGCAGTTGATGAGAGTCAAAATAAAAATAGCTAGAGTTTCTAAGTGAAAGAAACCATAAAATTCCGCCCAAGTTCCTAGAAAGCGGGTTCCAATACTAAAACTATCATCTCTAAGGAATAACTCTGCGTAACCAGAACACTCATCATTAATCTCGGTGATTATGGCGTAACTGTAATAATGTACGAATGTAATGGGCCAAAGCCCCAGGACCTTCAATAATAAATACATACAATTTAATGGTATTTTCCTTCCAATGCAATGTTAAAAGCCATAAGGAGTTCATACTACACAGTTATGGAGCCCAGTCTTAATGAAGTGATAATAAAAATATGAAAATTTTTACAAATATTCTAAAAAGTAAAAACACGTTCACATCTTCACATGCAAAACAGAACCACACGTTAGGTATACACAGTTAAAGAAAAAACCAAGTGAGCAGAAATAACTTGAGGAGCAAATATCTATTTTTAATAAAAACTTTTGTATTTTTCAAATAGTGGTCTCCTAATAGTCATTCCATGTTCATTGGAGCATGGAAGATACTTCAAGACATGTTTCTCTTGTCACCTATCAACTACTTCCATCCCATATAACTTACATATATATTGCTTTTATTATTTTTGGCAATCCAACGATGATGATGCTATTCATTCATCGGAGCATCATCGTATGGTTCATGGTAATATGTATTTATGTATGTATGTAGGCAGCGAAAGCATAAATATTCATTTTCCATGTCTAACCATAACTATTATAATAGCTACTTGACAGCATAAAAATATTATATTTACCAAAGCGCAAACCATACAGAATGATTTCGCCCTGACGTGTCGTCAGTAGTCGTAGTCACAATAATAGTAATAATAATATCAAGAGAGGAATAATATAAGCAGTCATACGCTAGCCGCCGTAAGGACCCATATTTAATTATACGCCTCTCATCTCACCACATCACCATACCACCCAAATAATTTTTCATCCCGCCACCCACATCCTTTTGCACGCTGTTTTTTCTATAGTGCCAAAAACTCCAGATATTTTCCAACATTTCTGATCTCAAAATGAAAGAATTTCTATAATAACAGTAATTATTTGACTTCAATAGTACACACACTTCCAAAAGAATTTCCATTCCTAACGAGTTATTGAGCGTGAAAATATTTTAGCCCCAGATACAAACAAACTAATCTTTCACATGAAGTTACAACGGATCCTACTTTATTTGCAGTTTCCAAGATAATTTCCCCAACTTTCTTCAAACTATACCCTGATACTTGAAGTTTATAAATTGATTTACAATTCTTTACACGCAAGGAACTTCGCCCATACACAACTACATAAATCCTTACAATTAGGCAAATGCTAGCATTCCATAGTATAAAGCTGGAAAGGTAAAGGCTCGATACAGCATATACGTTAAAGTTAACCTCCCTCCCTGTGCATTCGCAACTGTCAACACCTAAGCTCTTTGTATATTAAACTCTGCGACGAAAAATAACACTATCAATCTTTCTACTTGTATACACGCTTCTGTACAAAAATGATATCACTTAAGATTCTATATACACAAATATTTTTATGCAGTCTACTATACATTAGTGTAGTATAGTAAAGGTAGAAATTCTTGTATTTTAGCAATGGATATACATTAGCTGTGAATATCTATACGTATAATCTCTTATAGATGGATTAAACGTATCTAAATACATGGCTCACCTTTCAGAGGAATCAAACGTCATTGGAATTGGGCAATGTTCCTAGAATCATTTCATATGAATATGTGACAACATGATGTACACACACACATGTGTATTAAAATCAACTGTCTCCCAACAATAATAATTTTCCTCTTCGCTACCTGACCTTTATCAATGACGACATTTTCAATCTTCCCTGCATTCAGGGATAAAAATAAACTATTGAATTCACAAGGTAGTCTTTTTCCATGCTATTCTTGAGTACGAGAGCCGCATTATTTTACCCTGCGGTTCTCACACACATGATTGTCTCTGTGGTTCCGGTTTACTAGAGCTGCTGACTAGCAATTGTGTATAAGGGGGAAAATGCATCATGTCTACAGCCTAAAGGTTCCACGTCCATATCTAGTAACCATAACCATTATAAATAGATGTATGTGTCAAAAAATATATTACACTTCATACATGTACATATGCTGCCCTTCACATGTATGCTACACTTCACTAATTAAATCAATGTAGCCCACACATATTAGGAAATTCATAAAGAAATTAAAAATCAGCTAAAAATCCAAACTTTCTCACACATCCGCTACAAGGCTCAAACCAAGTATAACGAAGCCGGGTCGGGCAGTACAAGTCCGACTTAAAATTCATTGTTCACTTTTCACCTATTAATCTGTCGTTGTGGGTAAAATCAGACAGTAATAAATGAGGAGTGTAATGGTGCAGAGAGAAAGAGCAACATGAGAGAGAGACAGAGGAAAGAGTAAAGGAGAGCTACATCAATACAGCTAGGATTTCTATGCTTTGCCACTGCGTCTCATTTTACAAACAATGTCTTCAATACATTGGAACAACAAGAAGAAAACCCTCGTTGACGCCTGCCTGCCTCTTATTATATACACAATACCCTCAATCCATAAATATACACATACAAAAGCTCTGCTCTTGTACATAATTTTTACTAGTACATTCATAATCATAATGCTTCCACCTATATTCCTTCCTTCATAACAACCAGCGCCTATACTACCATCACGCTGTCACTTCCTCCTAATATTTTGAGAACCTTCAAGTTCTATAAAAATTCCCTATTATACTAAATAAGTATAAGTTCTCTAGCATAAGGACTTTTCAATTTTTCCTCCCTGCTCCTCCACCATCCACCATTACTAATAACATCTTGAAAAGGGAAACTGACATTGCATTGAAAAAGTGCACAACTCCAATATGCACACCAACCACACACACAACCTTCACATAAATATAGAATGGATAGAACTTAATAAGCTTTTACTATACAATACTGAAAGGATTTTTATCTCGCAGCCTAATCAATACACTTTACACACTCATGTATGTTTTGTCTTTGTGGATTCGGGCAATTGTCCCCCAACACCACTTCGTCACATACATCTTTTCTATTATTGATACAAAGCTATGGAATAAACCACATATGTACTCAAATCTTCCTAGAGCACATACTTTGGGAAACAACAACAAGTAAAGTATCTTTGTATGTAGGAGTTAAGAGAAGGAGAGGAGGACATGAGAAGAAAAAAACTTGAGGAGAGACATATGCACTAATACAAAATAAGGAGACTCCTCGTCCTCGGTTTCCTCTTTCCCTTAATGCACACACACACAACGACAACTCTAAGCTTCATTCTTACTTTTTCCTCGGAAATTCAACTGAAAACAGTCCTCTAGACACGTTCGTAGCATTTCATTTAGTAAGAACGGCAAAGATGCAACAAAACCTCCGACGTAGGAGCCACAGACATGGTACATTCATAGACCTCAGTCAGACCTCATACACATGTAAGTAGATATGTACACTTACACACATTTTAAATCCATAGAGACTTTAAACAGTTGAGAAAAAATAACATCGTAAATCTCTTATTTAGGTCATTATAATGTGAAATACTCGAAAGGAGCAAGAGAGTAACACAATCCTGACTTCACTCAATTTCACTCAACCTTCTGTTTTCCTTCCCTCGGAAACACACTCATCAACAAACCTCCCTCAACTTATTCATTTCTTCACCTTCCACTTATTCACTTATCTGCGCACGTACATTTACCCCAAACTTTCAGTATTTTCCTACATAAGGAATTTTCATTTTGTCAAGCTCATCATCTACCATTCATATAACTAAGGGAAGGGTCGACGGCTTGGCTAGAGCAGCATTTTTGAGGTTATCTCTATAGAAAGAAGTGCAATTTTTACAGAACTCTGACACAAGTAATAGGTTTAGCCATGGAGCTATAGCAACTGCACACAAGTCAAATGACTGATATAGATCATTCACCCAGTTGACGAAAATCAGTTGCTCGGCCGCCTGAGTCAATACTAAAAGGATATATCGCATCATACATATCCACATATTTAGGAACGGCTGCCCTACAAGTTCCTTCGGTCCCTTTGAGGTTTCCACTCCTTCATTGAAGTATAGTAAACGTAAGAGAAAAAGGCTGGTTAATGCAAACCCCCGATGTTATATAAAATACAGTTATCTATGTGTAGGTAAGTGTGCAGCGTGAGAAGAGGTAGCATGCATGATTAGACAGTGGAGATGTGAAGATATGGAGCAAAATGGACAACTTGCTAGGAATAGATATGTATATACAAGTGTGATTAAGAAGCGTGTGGGAATTTCATTGAAAAGAGTAGTGCTTAGTCATAGTTGGAACTATTAGAAGGAGCAATAACAACAATAAGGGCAGAGGTCAATGCATTAAACCAGGACTAATGGCCCATGTAATAAAAGGTAATTTGGACACGCCGACGACGACACCGGAGACCTTTTACCCATACAAATATAACAATACTAATACTACACATACAAGGACCAAAATAAACGGCAATCATTTTGCAGCTGAATAAACGCTCTTTCCACGCTCCCTCACAAAAGTCTAAACTAGTCTCTAAGGACTTCCAATAATGTTACATGGTATGAGTGGAAAAGGCGCGTACACATATAAAAACTTACCTTTCATCAACTCCCCAGTATAAACTCTTATGTCCTTCCTTTATAGTTTCTTAAAATAGTATTACTTTTCCTTAGTGCCCCTCCACATCCTCCAACTTATAACATTGTATTACATTTAACGACCTCTCAAGTACGCAAGGTAGTTCTGAAAAATTCAATTCCGTAAAGTAAATACCGATCTCAACTCCACACATACAATACTCTTCCAAAAGTACAATTTATTTTCATTGTAAAACTTTTAAAACTTGTTATCCTCAGAAATCAGAGGGATAGAGAGGAAGAGAGATAGAGAGAGAGGCAGGGACCGAGAGAGAAAGAGTCGCATGAAAGGAAGATTGAACAGGTTCCAATACACTGCATTCCTCCTTCACATGGTTAACTATACTAGCTAAACTACTCGTATTTTTTTATCCACACGATTTTATTAAGACGTTTTTTTATCCATTAATTCCCTGAAGAAATTACCCCTTTGGTATAAACTATTTAATTTGCATTTAAATTCAGAAGCGGCTCCGTCACTTCAAATAAATACCTGCGCCCAACATTTTACATCCAGTTTTGCATCAAATTATATATGCACACCAGCTTTAGCTTACAGCTTCTGTTTCCACTTAATACATAGGCGGTCAAATGTTCTTTGGATTGTTTTCCTTCAGTATTTCAGATCACTCGCAGAATGTTAAATACCCAGCTAAGTATCCTTGTGTATGTATTATCCTATACAAAAGCGCTTGTAATTTCATCTTGCGGCTACCGCTTTTCCTTCCTTGTTCATGTTTTTAATTGCATAAACAACTCCTAAAACCTCTGCTGTATAGTTCAATAGCTTACAAGTAGCTATAAGTACAGAGCGGAAATTATTCCGTTAAACTTCCTCCACATAGAAAAAGTGACACAGAGTTCAAATAGCATCTCAGGCTTGTAACAATACTAGGAAATTACTACCATAAATAGCCAAAGGACCTCTAATTATAATACATCAATGGACAAATTACTAGTTAGAGAATTAAGCATGACAGATTTAATGAAAACCAATAGTACAAAAGATTGTTGAAAGTAGGTTTCACACGTGCTTAGAGCCTTTCATCTGGACTAGTCTCACAGTAAAGAACATACAATAAAGTTAATATGTTGGGTATAGCATCACCTTAAGGTAAAAAAATGACAATCATAAAATTTATCTGCAAGGGATCGTGCCACACCTAAAAACAATACCTCCCCTCCCTTGTAGTGCACAAGCCATGAATTCCTTCAATATCCCTACAATTGTTTATAATTTAACCCTTACGCATATACAACGAATCTAACCCTACATTTACTCCTAAACACTTTCCTATAAGTGGACGTGCAGCAGCAGCAGCAGAAGTAGGTACTAGGAATATTGATGGAAATATAATCCGGTATTTGAGAAAGGAACCCCCTCCAGCCTAAGACTCATTCACGAGACAATCAATAGCCTACTGCTACCAATTTATCCATCAATTTCTCCCACAAAAGTGACAGTGAACAAACAGTATCTCAGACTTGTATCAATTCCTCATATAAAGGAAGAGAAAAGAAAAAAAATATGTTGAAAATACAAGTTCACAGCATTTACCCAATATATAACTCACTCATGACTTTTCATATACACCTTACCTACCACGTGGACAACTGCCCTGAGTACAGTTTACACTCCGTGAGAGTGTAGGCGAATTAAAAGTAAAACAAAAAAACTATACCCTACTTATTAGTCCGCCATAACGGGAAAACACGAGTAAATAAGTATAGTTTACAATTCCCTTTAATTAATGTATAGTTGAATACGAGTAAAAAGGCTTATCTAATAGTAATCATCATTATTTTCCTATATTTATTACAGATCAGTCCCATCTCCCGTTCCAAACCACCCCAAAAATTTAATAAGCCAACTGGACAGATTGGGATTTTGAGATCAAGTGCCAACAGCATCCAAAAAATAAATCTACCATAGTACATGCCCTTTACAACTTTAGACAGAAGTCAAAGGAGGAAGACGAAGGAGCAGCAAGGAGCTCGTAAACAACAACATAACATTTACACGCACACTGCTCTCTCCTCATATCCTAACACGCTTCTACACGCACATGCCTCTCCACAACATCTCCTCCATATAGTTAACATTTTACAAAAACCCAGTATATCATCACCACTTCACAGATCCTCCACAGATTTAAAATCTCATGCAGTGTAAAAATAAAAAAAGCCCTTCTTACAAATTTCATTACATTTTTCACACCATATCATCATCCCTGACATTGAGAAAGTGAACTGATTTTAAATACATTGATTTTTTTCCCTCACAAAATTCTCCTCCTACTGTTTCTCTTTGATACAGAGTACAAATATATTCAACAATCATTATATACAGTGACACACTTATATGTATCTTTATACATTACATAAAATCGACGTCGACATAAATAGTTATTTACAAATATAAAAAAAATAGTTCAGCAGATCAAGTTGAAAACTATGTGAGAGTTTGAAAAGTCCAGAGAGATCAAGTTGCCTGCTAAATCAATTCACACTCGTGTGAGGAGTGAGGAGAGTAGTAAAAGTTCCCAAAGCCTTGGGTGGTTCCTATCATGCTAAATCTCTGGAGTAGATGAAATGAGCTGGCATTTATAAATCATGCCTAATTTCTTATCTGTCATAAGGAGGAAAATCCCACGGCATACGACACAGGTACGTTTTAATCAATAATACACTATTATTACTACCACCAATCTTTCTTATATGTATGTAATACCTTGTAAGTCCTGTCATATTACAACTTATTTCCATATTTACCACTAGTAAATTAGTCCTCGTATAACTACACACTTCCATTAATTTATTAAATTCATAATCCTACAAATTCCCTATTCTAATCCTTTATTACCCGGCTATGGCTTTCTGACAGCCCTATCCTACAAATGAATAGCGTCTGAGGACATACGTACTACCACAGTTATTCCAGTCACATATAATATGGTGTACATAAAAACGGGAGTAGTAAAATCCAGGAAATATCTATATCCCTACAAAAGTAAATTATTTCATGAGAGTCTGGAGAGAGTTGTCGTGGACTTGGAAATTAAATAATTACTATTATTACGACTTGAATGAAATAAAGTGACATTGTGAGAGAAAGGTGTTAGTGTTAACATGTCGGAGTAATTCCCTGGAATCAAAGTTTTCAACTTTTGAAATTTATCACCTCCCCCATCCATTCTCCCACTAGACATTTTACTATCCCAGATCGGTACTTACACTCACTTACTACATATATACTCACGTATAGCTATACATTTACATATGCATTTACATACCTCTAAAAAGTATATACTTAGTTCTCACGAACCAAAAACCTTCTAGTCAGGATAAATAGAAATTATAATATGAGATGGGGAGAAAAACATGAGCTGTATAACAAAGACTGAATGAAGATAAGGACCTGGACCAACCTGGAAACATGTCCGAAGTTTTCCTCACAAAATCCTCTCTCATAACTTAGTACGAAAGTCATGTTAGGGTTTTCTTCCTTTTGTTTCTCCACTATATACTATTTCTAGAAAGCTAGCACTTCACTCTCACTCTCTCTCTCCCTCTTCTCCTCTCTTCCCTTTTCTGATTACGAACAAATTTTCACCAGCCCAAACTTTGACAACTTGGGAATAACATGAGTTGATACAGACCATACATAAATATAATATCCACCTTTAGAGACTTCCGCTACCATCGCAAAATCCTTGCCCTAAGTCCCAGCAGTAAAAAAAATCTCCCAGATATTTTATCAAAAGTATACGCTGTAGGTGGTACACGGTAAAGGAGAAGTTTTAGAAGCGAAAAAACAGAAGAAGAGCTTTTAACCAACATCTCCACTCTGGAGCTATACTCAAACCTCAAAATCCCATTTCCACCCCCGCACACAGACACACACACACACACATACATGCACACACACACACACACACACATAAGAATTTTACAACTGGCCTCACTATTAAATATTAATCAAAACTACCAGAATATACGAAACTTCTCCAGACATTACATTACCATTTCCATTGCATTAGCAAATATTAAATCTAAACACATTTTCAAATCTCTTCTTCCTTTCCCTCCCAACACCTACCAAGTTCTTAGCCTTTTAAATGAGTAAAAATAAATTCCTCCGCGCATATACCACTACTTCTACTGGAAGGAAGTTCTGAATCGTCTCATTCCTCCCCATGTAATTTTTTCCAGAACCAATTACAAGTATACTGTAATACACAGCTACACTGTGGATGTGTATATTTACACAGGAATGATTATGTAGGGCAAAGCAATATCCATGCTAAAATAAAATCGGATTTCATAATAATCGGAGGCTATAAAAAATTTGCAAAAAGCATGTCTTGAATACAAATCCAGACTTGAGTCAATCACTTTATACATACCAATAGATATGTACATATATAATATTATAGCATCCCCCAAAAGCGCCAGTACCTTATTTGCATCTCCTATCTCTCCGTCGTCCATGTATATGTATTTCCAAAGAGCTTCGTACAAGAGCAACAACATGTAGAAAGAACTTTAACATTCGACAACTTTCCCACGTCCATATCACATTTCCCCATATAGTTCACTTCTCCAATCCAATCCTTTTACTCACCAGCTCCGTAGTAGTAGAATCTTCAATTTATATCCAATATATACAATTCTCAATCTCTCACTCAACACTCCCCAAACTTTCTTTCTGTTTAGTGAAATAGTAACACATGGTATCAGATGAGGCCAAACATAGACAGAAATAACATTGTCCTGTAATTAAACCTAGTAACTCTTACGCTGTGGGAACAATATCAGTAAATTTTTTTCCCCACTTTGCCTCCTAATACTCCCCCTTCAGCCTATATATTATGTGCTATACATGCACATAACTCCAACATTTAATTCCACCTACTTGACTCCCATCGTATGTGGTTACATATGAGACAAGTACACATGTATCGATGTAAGTCTACATAACTAGGAGCATGATCATTAAAAGGTAGAGGGAGAGAGAGGGCCAAAGGCGAATGTAATACTAAGTGTAATCGTTATAATGTAGCATCCCTTGTCTACACTCCTGTAATCCTAAATGGCACGACTTTAAATGACTCCGTTGATTACTTTGGTGCGATAAGCTTAATGCATTACAAGTGAGTCCCATGTTGCTCATCCAAATTTATTGTCAGACAGTAAATAAATTCATGTAGGTAGTAAATTCCCCCAGAATCCACTATATTACACTCAAAGCTATCCCAACACTCCCTTTCTTTTTCATATCCCTTTAACTCACTTCCAACAATACGCATATTATGGTGAATAAACCACCCCAAATTCTAGTACTACTCCAATAGATCAAATACCAAAATCTATTTACGACCCGACAAAAAATACGCTCAAATAAATGAACAAAATCCACTATCTTCATCTGACGCATTCCTAAGTGCGAACTTTTCGCGACAGCCACACACTCTCGTGTAGATACGATAATACAGAGGATGAGAAAAAAACTGTATAAAACTCCAGCTTAATGATTTTCAAGTAGCAGAAATAAAAGCGTTTAAAAGAATAATTCTGAGAGATTTGAACAATTCGCTTCTCCATACAGGCTCTACTCTATAGGCATCTTCTTGAGGTTCAGGACGAAACTTTACGTACATACTCCAGTCACTGCATTTAGTATCGTCTAGTGTACGTTTTACCCCTGTAATAGTACTTTAGTACTCGCATTTGATACATGGTTTCAATTTACACTGGAAATTCCATACAGGAGAAGATTTTGTAGATATACATACTGTACTGTATAGCTATTGGTGAATTTATAGATACATGTTATTGTATATAGGTATAGATGAAAGAGGGAATCAGAAGAGGAGTAAAGAGATAGTAAAAGGCAGGAGAGGGGGGAGACAATGACAATGTTCTGAATTGTGAACTTGTGAGTTCATGGGTAAATTACGGGAACGTGGCAGCAGGACCCAAACCTCCACTTAACTACTAACTGCTAACTACTATAATCCATAAATCTCGGGCGGAAAGCTATAAATCCCACTTTCAATTCCAAGCCACGAATACTTTCTTCCAGTGTTTCTTCTTCCACAGTAACCTCAGAGAGGAAGAGTGAGGTGGAGAGTGTGTGAGTGAGAGAGAGAGAGAGGAAGAGAGAGAGAAGAGATTCACATGTAAGTACGCACCATTATGTTCCCATCTACAACCAAAAGATATCTAATCCTCATCCATTATCAGTTCGGTCCCAGCGTCAACCTTTCTGTTCTCTCTCTTCCTCTCTCTCTCTCTCTCTCTCGCTCTCTCTCTCTTACTCAACTTCTTACTCTAAATGCCTTCCACTTTACATTGAGTGAAACTGTTGCTAAAGGGAGGAAAAAATAAACTATTACCTATCATCACTTTCCTCAAGTATACCCAGCCCCACTATACATACGTTTTGTATATGAACTCTTTGCACACTCGCGGGCTAGAATACTAAGACCTCTATAGCTTTACTTCCTCCAGCTCTTTATAATATGCATTTTTAATACTTTTACCCTTATGCACATATATAGCTGTGAATGTGAATAGCAATGTGCATAATGGAGCCACATGCATATTTCTGTACACACAGGTAATTTTAGTATGTACACCTGACACTACCTTTAAATTGTATCAAACTCACTCAAGCATTTACTTCTATACATCCAGCGAGTAAACAATAAACGTTGGCTATACAAAATCACTCTTCAAACTCATCATAACATATTTAATAATAGAGAGAAAACACACTGAAAATATTTCTTATGGGCTTGAAGTTCAAAAATAGTTTATATACAGACAAATTATACATTTGGGACGAAAATTTCTCAAATTAAAACAATCCATGCTCAGTCACGATTTTTTCATCTCTCTCTCTCCATATCCAGCACTAAATCAATAGTAACTTTCACCATAATTCTAAAAAAAAACTACTGGAGAATTGTGTGTAGCAACCACATGAGGAGTCCCATTAATAATAACTATTATTATAATCACCCGCAACATTAAAACCTTACCAATTATTTTTAAACCTTACCGAAACATTAAATAATAATCATTATTTTAACTACGTGCCCATCAACACACAGTAAATTTACACTAAATCTCCCACCAATTTCCAGCTCTAATTTCAGTCATAATTTAAAAAAAATCAAAGTAACCATTACTACTACATTTACTACAAAAAAAACATAGAGAGCGGAGTATTTGTTCTTAATATATAAATGATAAAGAACCCAACACTCCATTTCAGTAATAATTCTTTCCCATTCATCAATTTTCCTTATGGAAATAATCA
>JAQFXU010003174.1:0-17236 GCA_034693705.1 Spatulosminthurus flaviceps | reverse complement strand
TCATCAATTTTAATGACACACTTCAGTTTTTGTCAAAAACGAAGTGAACACTAAAAGGGAAAACGGTCTATAGTGCACTGCTTTCTCTCGCACTCTACTACCTCACCGTAAAAATACTTTTCTCTTTGTGTGTGTGTGCACGGCTATCTATGTGTACAGTGAATAAACTTTTCATTTCTCTCTTTCTCTCTCTCTTTCTCTAGAGTAAGTGTAGCATTTCATTACCAAAGTCAAAGACTTACACAAACCAACAGTTCTATATAACGCCAATGATATTTTTTTTACTCTTACACGCTCCACACATTCCGTCCCTGCTGTAAACAATTTAGATTTATTAGCTCCGTCAAAAAAACTTTTCCTCTTTTTTTTTCTCCCGCAATTTAATAATTCGCTTTATCTTTCACGCCTCTTCCTTCAGTCGCCTGAACTCTCCATTTTACTTAAATATGTCGCCGCACATGTAAATTTACTTCACGACCCAACCACTTCCAAGTCGTCTACAATTATTCTTGCTAATTACTTTTGATTCACAAAAAAGACATCCATTTTCATACCTGCTTCATTATATTTACAGGCATAATAATATTACGATCATACGTCCCTCCCTGATATTCAAGTACATACTCTAGATTTTAGTAAAAGATTGTTCCAAGCCTGAAGAACACGTTGCCATGATATGAAGCTGTCTGTATTTTTTTTAGTTAGACTATATTGAGAAAGTAAAGTTCAAATAAAATGCAATAGATTGTTGCTTTTAATGCTCGCGTGTGGTTTTATTTTTTCTCAAGTTACTGCATTCAACCACTCTTTCTTTCCTTGGAAGCTCACAATCAGTTCTGAGACATGCTCTTCCCCATAATCAATGCCAAACACATTTGTGGGTATAAAAACGTGAGGAGTGGTTGCATGGAATTATACAATAAAAATGTCTTCGAGGAACTCACAAGGAGAGGAAATGGAGTGAGGCTTACGGAAGTTATCTTTTCTTTACCCACTTCATATTTCAGTGAGTGAGTGAAAATGATTCTGTCAACCTCTCCCTTCCTTCTGTACATATTACGTACCATCCTTCCTCCCACTCATCAAGTGTAATAGTTTATCGTATAGTAGTCACTCTTCTCCGTCTATATTCTTCAAGAGACTCTTTTCTTCTAAAAAGATGACAAGTGCTCGAGGCGCGAAACGATTGATTCCCTTGTACTCATAAATTGTAAAAGTTAACTGTGAATTATTTCAATGACCTTCATATAAATTTTACCATATGGATAGTATTTTTTCTCCATGCGCATTAAAATCATCTTTGTATACAGGGGAAATAGAACAGCATGGAGGAAAGACGCGTCAATAATCCTTACATAGCATCCTTTATTAGAGAGGCATAAAAATTATTATTATTTCTTCCTAAAAATTCTCGTTATAACATAACGTGTCGAGTTACTCGACTCGAGTACAAAATGAATCTGCAAAGACGTGCTTAGACGTCACTACCCCTCAAAACTCGAGATTCAGGAGTATATATAGGCATACACTCTGGAAGACTGCAAGGGGAAAATAGTATGATTTTGTAAAAATTGTTTGCTCTATAATGCTCCCAACTTTTCCTGTACAAGAGCGTGAATAAAGTAAATCCTTTAAGCTCCTTGTGATCCATTTTGATTGCTTTATTTTCAAGAACTCTCTTGAGAATGACACACATGTTTTTCTATTATTAAAGAATACAAACAATAAATGTACATCCTTCTAGTGTACTCGAGTAGTAGTAGTAGTAGCTCACATATGATATCCATTCAACAGTCACTCCTTCCTATCTTATTCCTTTAAACTTACATATTTTCCCGTTTTTATTGATCCATCCATTCACTGTATTTCTGCAAATCTCATAAAAATCTTTCAAGTCATTCTATTTTGACATGTGCTTACATTAAAATTACAAAAATGGAATTCATATTTGGGAGCAAAACTAATCTATTTCTCAATTCTCTTGATTTCAAACCCGAATTTCTTGACATCATTACATGTAAAACTAATATATTTGACAGGCACTGATCAAACAATGGGCTATACACTACAAATACACCATTTTTTATACACCACTCTGCAAACAGTATGGTATTTCCGCAAGAAATTATGAAAAAGCATTCGTTATATTTTCTTTTCCATCTTTTCTTGGTGAAAATCCTACAACCTGTAGCCTCAGCGGGGTATTTACAATTACTTAACTTGGGATAGCGTGCCATTCTTCCATTTCATATTATTGCTCCTATGCTTATTCTATTCAAAATAAGCCTTGCGTGGGCTGTGTAGGAGTGGGAAGGATGACTCTAGGCGAGATATTATGCTTAACCAATGGCTACTACAAGTTTTTGTTGTGATGTTGTCGTAAAACATGGGAAATAATATGAACTGTCTGGAGGTTTTCACCCCAACAAACTTATGCATACATTCTCACAAAATAAAGGGGAAACTATATGGATGTGATAACCATCAGAACATAGATTCATTTATTTTCCAAGGTATAGTAGTCATTGGATGACAAATTATCCAATAATAATAATTACACGCAATTTTATTAAATGAACATCGTCGGGTAAAGTCCAAAAGGCGCTATATGCAGAAATCGCTTAAGCATATGGTAGTACATGTTAAATCCCGTATAAGCGATTTTTGCAAAAAGTGCCTTTTGGACTTTACCCGACGACATATACTATAAAAAATTAACAAGTTCATAATGACAATTATCTAATGATCAGTTATTGAAGCTATTCAGTTAAGATCTTGCTATAATAATAATATTTGCTAATCTTGAAATAATTGGTTTATTGCCATTCCCTTGTCATAAATCATAGTCAGTTAAAGGAAATTCCATCCTTAAGAAACTGTATAATCTTTTTGAGTCACAAACAAGCATTTTTGCTCTATCCATTCTCACTGGCTGTCAATTCCTTCAAACGATAAGTCTGGCTTTCCCACAACGCTTTATACAAGTGAGGATTTGTGCTTGTACTTCAAAACATAATGAAGTATAGTAAAAAAAACAACAAAAATCCAAGCATTTCATTGTTGTTTCAAAAAATAAAAGATATTCGGTATTTCTCTTTATGAAAACTTGTTTTAACCCATAAATAAATATTTTTAGGAAAATATAGAGATTTGTCTCCCAACTTTTGCATGGATGGGGAGAAGATTACGGCCAATGCACATGTTGGAAATGCATGGTTTGGTAGGTGATTGGAGATTGGATAGGAAATTCACAAGGAATTTCCACATCAAGTATTAAGAAGCTTTCTTAGAAAATATTATTTCTATGTTAAGATATTGAATATATAGAATGGAGTAGTCTTTACATTGGTGAGACTTTTCTATACTTACATCGAAACTTTCTCAACCCAAAAGAATTTTTTATTGCCTGCCTAGAGATAACTTCTGGAAACCCATTTCCATGTCAGAGGGATGAATCAAGGCAAGTTTGGATAAAAGTGTTCGGAATATTCTTCTCTCTTGGTTGGGCTTGGTGGTTTTGAGGAATGAAAATATTTGCGTTGTCAGGAATCTTTTACATAGTGGCTTTCATTTCTCCCGTGGTTCCGTTTCCTCACTTTAAACCCACAGACAAGTTCTGAATAGTCCACAAGACACAACTTTGGCTAAATTTGCGGTCAGCGATTTTCTCTTCTACTACTCCTCCTAAATTCTATACTTCTCTAAGAGCTAAGAATAAAAGTTTCCTAGCCTTAATAATTATATGCTTATTTTATAATTGTTTCGAAGCTATAATAGGAAATAAATGTAAGTTAAAATAGGACCCCTTGGCAGACACTATATACGCTTATTGGTATTAGAGTCGAAGCTACCGCAAGAACTTATCATCAAGTGTGTTGGGAGGAATTCCGGTTTTTCAACTTCCAGTTCCCGTTCCAGTTTGAAAGAAAACTTGGGCTGAATTATTTTACAATAGATTCTCCTCCTCCTCCATCTTCTTTCGGGAAAGTAATCTCTCCTCATTCTGCCATTTGTTGCAAATCCATAAATTTATGAGCATCGTAATATCATTTCAAGTAAGAAAGAGCTTTTACAAAAGTAAACTTTGTAGTTTTTGCTTTTGTAATAAAGCCAATCAGCGTTGCTCACCGCTCAACCTTTTTTGGATAAAGTGTTAAAGGAATAGTTGGAATAATCAATGGCCAATGATTTTGGATAGGAAATCCCGTGATGCACCAGAAAATGGAGGTAGAAGGCATTCTGAGCATAACTTCCATATTCATTTCAATTTTGTTAACGATGCATTGATAGTGCATCAACTGAATGGGAATGGCTGGTCAATAAGGCTTAAAGAGATTGCAATGGAATAAGATTTCCAATTTATTGACTATATGGAAAAATAGTGGAAAGATTTGTTCCAAGTTCAAAGAAGATGCACGTACGTGCTGTATGATTATAGAAATATAGGGAGAATGCCCTAGGGTGAAAATATTTGCACCTTTCCCCCTCATATGCGCTAGTTTTAGCTCCAGCCTTATGACAACCCCCCTTATTTTTTATTCAGAGTATCGATCAGAAACTTTCTACTCTCTTTTGTTTCTTACTCTTTAGCTGGAAAATATTCGAGTCCGCCTACGAGAAAAAGAAATCACTAAACTTTCTCACTTCCGTTTTCATTCTTCCCTCATTCTGAGTCATCCTTTATATTCCTTATGGCTTCCTCAACAACATTTTCACAGTTTCCCCTCAAATGACATTGTTTCCAGGATTCCATTGTTTGTATCCCGTTTTTTCCCACTATTTCTGGGGGGGAACCTTTATGTCTATGCATACGAAATACAATGTACCTATATGGAGCTATCAACCGATGCCAATTTCTTTCCTGGAGTATTGCAATTTGCAAGCATAGTGGTTTAACCAGAACCATGGAAAAGTTGTTACATTACTCCTCGTGAATTTCTCCTCTTTTATTTTTGCTGACGCACACAACCAACTTTCCTCAATATTTTTAACGACAAAATTTAAAAATCGTGCTCTCGCTCTCTGTCTCTCTCACTCTCTCGACGGGGTGGAAGTTGTTGATTTCTTGTAAGGTCAATTTACATTCGCTTCTCCTGTACAATCAATTCTAAAAACAACAACGCTCATCCCATCCTCAATAGACTCAGAATAATACCTCCACTGTCGGAGTCTTCATTTCATTTGGAATTTAATTCAGTGAAGCCCGGTAGCAGCAGCGGGCTTTGAATTAGGTTTGGTATTCAATGTAAAGTCGAATAGCTCATAACAGCTGGAATTTTCCAAAAGAACATGAATGTGCAGAAGCAATAATAGTCGTGAGGGGGGTAAACCTCCTTTTTTTATGACTTTCATCATCTTTGTTTGCACACAAACACCCATTGATTTCCTTGTTGACTGTAAAATGAATGATGACTATAGCATATAGTATTTTCTGATCACGGTGATTCATATAGGAGGATAGAAGCGGTAGTAGATGCATCTATCTTTAAACTCTTCAAGGAATTCTGGTTCCCGTGTGAGTGAAGTAGAGAAATTGTAAACTAATTTCCAGAGGCTGGGCTGGAACACTTGCTTTGACAGGAGGAAAAGAATGAATTAACTTTTTGTTAGGTCCGAGATTCACGTTTAGAGTGTAAGGGAATAAACCAGAGCCAAAACGCTGCTCAATCATGGACTCAGTTCTGAGTTGCATTGCCAAATTCAAGCGTTCATCCATGATATTATGCATTACACCGCATGGTACAAGCTATAAACGCACTTCCATTCTTTCCTAATTAAAAATAATTTAATTAGAGGCAGCAGATAGAGCTTTTCCTAACAATCTCTGACAAAATTGATCGATAAGAGAATTACCCTTGTATTTCCGTGAATCATCCCTCAATCGCCCTTACATTAAGTGCAATTTATTCCATACATACTCATCCACCCACTACCACGATTGGAATTGGATGTAATTCTCTAGGATATTGAAACTGACTTTTTACCTTTTAATTGTAACTGTACATATACATACGTGTGTAGTCGACTATTCCAAAATTACCATATGAGAATGCGTGAGTACTTTGCATCTATTACACCATCCTATTAATCATGTAGTCAGGGTTTCTCCACCGAGGTACAAGGAGGAGCGGAGCCAATTTCTATACAACCCTTAATTAATTCGTTGCTCTCCAACGGAGAGCCATCAACACATACATTTTGCATTAATTTGCACAGAACGACCTCTCTCATTAATTATTTCACAAATTCTAGTTTGGAGCATTACAAAGCAAAATCAAATATGTAAGTATCATACAGATTGTCCTCCAAATAAATACGGCATATCAACCAATGGCTAAACATTGTATTTCTTTAAAGTGTTCAGTGTGTGTAGGTGGAATTGGAGAATCGCATTAGCAACAACGTATCTCCCTCCAGCAATGACTACTTACTTATGCTCAACAGCAGCCTACCAGCTTTCTCCATGTCCAGCTCTGTATATAGTTTAATGTGTTGAAATTTACATGCTTCTTCATTCACTCACAAGTAGATGATATAGTAGGTCATATTACAGCATGTTCCTCCTGCTTTTTGTCCTAACAAGTACATATAAATATAATGAATTCAAAGTAATGAGTTCATTTGGGATTCCCTTTTGTAAGAGGCTTAACTCCTACAAGACTTTAATGGAGGACATGGCGCCGGAAATTAAACTTCCACCAAATAACTTAACTTTAGAGCATTAAAACCGGCTTCAAAAGAATAATTATTATGATAGTTATGTTATACATATAAATATGCTTCAAACATAGAAAGGATGAGGAAAGTACTCGCTCGTCGAACTTTTTAGTGTCAACGGAAATTGATTGCTCCTGGGTTTAAAAAGAAAAAGAGGGCCTTTTGAGTGCGCAAGCTGCATATGAGTGAGAGGAACTGAACAACTTACTACGTGGATGATTAATTTATAATTGATTTGCATGAAGGTGAAAGATGTTAGGTTTTGAAGGTGGCTCTATTATTATTCGGATGGGATTTGCATGTTCGCTGAATTTTTTACTATGCATGTGTTCGGAGTTGGAATCTACAACCATCACATTCATTTTCTCCTCATCTGGGATAAAGATGAATGATTTATGTGAATCCTGCTGTGTGATTCCTTTTCTTCATAGCAAATAATATATAAATGTCCACACACCCAAAACAAATTGTAGAGGAGACTATCAATTGACCAAAATTAATCATTTCCTCCAATAATAATATAAATTGTCGCTAATTCATTACGTAGTGCTTTGCTAATACCCAGGATTTTAGCACATTTAAGAAAATGAAACATTGAGCATCAATTTGCAAAGGTGAAAGGAGCTCTAGCGTGCTAGTCACGAATTGAAATATTCTACTGAGTAAGGGATTTTATCAAAACTGTCCCTCTCCCTACAATATTAGAAGGAAAGATTCCTAATTATTTTTTTTAATATTTCGAGCCAATAAATAATTTCCGGGACTGGTAAAACTGCGGCTGGATTTACAGAGCAGAGCCGAAGCCGAAAACTTATTATATTTCTTATTGATCTTAATAATTTATTATCTACCATGATAAAGTCATCAGAGTAATTATTTTTCCATGCTCACACATGTTTGTATGTATAGACTTGAAAAAAAACAATAGCCTTGAAGGGAAAGCTGAGTCAGGAGGATTTCGAATTCATATCTTAAACAAAGGTATATACATAGGCTTGTGTAATGATTTCTAGCTATTTTGCCGGTTAGAGATTAGAAATAATGATAGTGGAACGTTGTTTTAAATAATTTCCCCCCTATAGTGGACTAATGAATGAAAGAATATATGTAAGTAGAATATGTACAGATAGACCTCATGTGTGTCTCCTATAGTTGTACATGCACTTGTGGTAGAAAACAGGCGGGCTGAATTCTCCAATCCTCAGTAGCTTAATCCGCTTACTTTTCGAGGAAACAAGATCATTAGTGGGGGTAATGGTAAACATGGATAGAGCGGCGACAGCTGTACGTAACGTGCATTTTCCAATGCTTTCCCTTCTTTCGGCATCCCGAACTTGAAAAAGTTTCAGCTCAATGGGCTAATTTCCAATATAGTCATGTTACAATATTTAATTTGGACAAAATAATACTAATCTCCACTTTACTATATTTGAGCTTTAATGAAAGTACAGGTTTAGGTCTAGTAGTAGCGCACGCTTCTAGAACATATTTATTTCTTCGGATTCCATGAAAGGATGAAAAGGACGGGAGAATAAAGGTATAGCTATGTATAAAGTACATCTATTAACAAGAGGATCTTCACCATAATGGGTCGTTTTAATGCCAGTAAAAACAATCTCTTCCTTGTAGTTTCAAGGATGCGAATAGTACATAGTAGAATAAAAGCATAAGTACACATTTATCTACTCCCTCTTCATAGCAGTCTCGTAGCATTTCTTTGATCTTCCTCAGACTCTAATTCCACCCGTTAACTTGTGAATTATTTCTCTAATGGATCTTCTAATTCAGGCTAAATTCCCTAAATTCTCACAAGTTTACACATTACTAAAGGGAAATTAGTTATAAGCAGGCTTTATAATCTTACATGTGTAAGGTATCTCTTCTAGAAAATTCCCACAAAATCCTCACGATAGGTTCAGTTTAAACCGAGAAATGGCTTAATTCATAGATGTATATGAAGGATATCTGTAATAATTTATTCAAGACGTATTATAGGTAATGAATAATTCTAAGTAAAAGAAACTTGGGGATTAGTTCTCGAGTGAATGAGCCTGTTTGGAAACATACAGAGAGCAATAATGCATGTCAGTCTAAGGAAACCTCCCGTGGATGAAGTTCAGTTGAAATGGCGCGGAAAACACGGGTGAGAAAACTGAGAACAGAGGAGAAAAATGGAAGGAAATGAGCTTAAAATTATCTAGACTCAACGGGGCAACTTCAAGAGGATTCTCAAGTAGGTGTGAAGTACATATATTTACATTTTTTGCTTAAGAAACCAGCTAGTTTTCTCGTTAGCCTGAGTGGAGAAGAGAGGAAATCTGCTTGCGTGTATACGTTTGAAGAAGAAGGGGAGAAAATCAATTTAAATCAATCTCTTGTGACTATATTGTTCAGATGTGCATGTCGTCAATCATAGGGCCATCGAATTGTCTCCAATGTAAATATTGAAAAGTGAAGGACGCTTTTGACCATTCAAGCTCCTCCACCTTCCTCTCCTCTCTTTAAAAGCAAACATGCCACATACATTGCACTGGAAAATTTCTATTACTTTTGTAAGGAATTCCCTGGCCCAATTCCCTAGTGCCACTATACTGTGCTAAAGCATTTCCATCCTCACACCTTTCAACCGCCTACCCACTTTAAAGTTACAATTAAATACCAATATATATTCCAGGTTGATTGGATCAGCATCCCTCGTCTCTCCAATACTCCAGTCTCCAACAAACACTCACGTCACACGTCACCCTACACCATCAAATTTTCATTGCCTTCCTTATAAACGTATAAATACATAACTGGTCAAGTTATTTTCTTGACATTAAATGAATTATGTCTTTGAAATACAGCTTTAATTTCACATTCCTTGAATAATTACCTTCAAATTTAATCATTACTCCATGTAAAAATTATTTTTAAAAAAGAATGCTCATACAATTAATTTTTCCTGTTGGAAATTTCAAGTTCAAAATCATTATTTTTACAAAAGTGACTGATGGCAATAATTTTTGGCTGAAAAGCAGGATCACTCTGGATCCAACATTCAACATGCCAATTCTACCAGAATTATATGAGAGCAGCCAAATAGAAATGTTTGTTTTCTTGTTCTTGTTACGTCTAAACTTGTCCCGGAACCTTTCAGCACAAGAGCAAACACAACTCTCACTAATGACAAATTAATATTTACACTAAATCAACATATTCATTTCCTCGACTGTAAACCCTTGAAAAGGAACATTTTCTAGTTCCACGTAAGACAAAATAGCTCTTATGCGAGGACAACTTCTTGGAAAGCCATTATGAATTTCCAGGAATACATACTATGTAACCGAATTCAAGGCTCAATTTCTCAGAAAATTCAAAAGAAAAGGGGTGGAAAAGGGCTGGTAGTTTAGCTACATATATTTGCTCATGCTATGCTGCTCTTGCTCTATTGGGTTAAAGCTGCTCTATCGACAGTCTCGACCTATCTAACAATGGAGGAGTGAACTGTGCGATGACCTAAGGATGGAGATTAAATGGATGGGTAACTTCTCACAGGAGAGATAAATACCAATCGAAATTGTATTAAAGTTTAGCCTCAAATGGCTAATGCTGCTTTCCGAGAGCTAACTGTTGCATACAATTTTATCATCTTTATATGATCCTAATTATTGGCAACGTATATGGCATATAATTTTATCAATTCAAACCGGCTCTCAATTCTAGCTTACTTTTAACATTTCCCGTATCTTTTTAGTTTTTAGATAATTCACATTGAATGAGCACATCCCCCCATGTTCTCGTGAATTGCTTCGGTATCAATTTAATGCCAACTTCATGTCAATACCACTTTCATGGAAAGGAGTTGAACCCGTCAAAAATTCCCAAACTTTCTCATGGTTTCGATCAATGTTCAAATTATGGAAATGGCTCCAAGCAAATTAAATTAGCCACACCTTGTAGTTTCCTCTATCGATTTCGCATTACAATCGGATCATTAGTTTTATTGTGCTTGACTATTTTATCAGGCGGATTTTAGGGAAAAACCTTGGAGTCCCATCAAGTAAACTTGTGTCGCAATGTTCACTCCATCTAAGCTTCTTCTTCTTCTACTTTTCTTGCACTCCTTCCAAAGAGAGTAGATCTCTCAGAAAGGGAAACAAATAGTTTTTCCTCCCAGTACTAGCAGCTCCGAGCCATAATACCATTGACATTCTCCCTTCTGAGCGTTGGTGCCAAGAAATACAAATGATTAATGGACCGATTGGATAAAAACAAAGGCAGTCTATTTTTTGCACCAGTTGTTTCTTCTGTAGCATGAAATACTCTCTGCCAGTGTTTCCCCTTTTCTGAGTGCTGCTTTACTGACTAGTAAAACAATTTCCATCTCTACTAACAGATTCTACTAAAACTCTCTTGAAACTTACTCCCCCATTAGTATTATACGTACAGAGCCGTTTATTTATAATAAAATTGTTTCGTATCACATTTCCATCTTTCCCCAACAACTTCTACATCAGTTTGATTATGAAGTAATGGGAAAGACGAGGAATTATCTCCCTGGTGCATTGTTCTCTTCATTACCCTTCCCTTTCCCATATCAGCCTACAGAGCCAGTACGCGCTATAGTTACACCAGTGTAAGTGCCGCTTCATAACACAAATAAATGTTAACATATAGAGTAGAGTTGTACTCGTATATAAATATTACTCAAGTTATACGTTTGTAGTTGAGGGAAATGTTGTCGTAGGGAAATTGCGAGAGTAAATTGTGACATTGTATGAAATTGTCTCTTCAAGTTTACCCCATTTACCGCAACCCGGAGAATATGTTTTCTTTAAACTCGCATCAATTTATGCATAACCACAACCTATGTAGATATAGGTATGTAGGCAAGCGGGAATACAAGATGTAACAATAAGGCGACAGGGAACAGACACAAGGGAAAGAGTACAACGCAAAAGTTGGCTGCTGACATGTCCTTACGATCTCACAGTATCGTTGATGCTGAGGGAGAAAAAGTGAAGAGACAAGTGGCCCAAGTCCTTATTGCAAGCTTCCATTCACTTTCTCAACGTCCAAACAGTTTCCAAGAAGAAAAAAGCCAACTTTCCCGTTGCCCCTTTGACAAAATAATGAGAATGTGAGTCAAGTCATTGCAGAAGCAAGGCACCATTCACATCTTGATGGTTGAATTGACGTGCGGAAAGCGCAACAAACGTCAACTTTCACAGTGTCAACTGCACCCACTCACACACCATTGCACACTTATAGCTACACATACATACATGCTCATCGTTTTAGTACAACACAGCTCACACAACTACTACTCTGATACTCGAGTACAAAAGTTTTCTCTCAAGCTCCTTACACCCTCCAAAGTATGTGGAATTTTAAATTGTGATGCAGTTCCCCACACATGCTTCTACCACTTTCTTCCCTCTCCTGAGAAACCTCTTCGCTGTAAGAGTGAAATTATGTAGAAGTTTGTCTTGAAAAATTAATTTTAGTGTGTCTCATTGCTATGGTCCAAGTATTTTTGAAAATTCCTTCACAATGAGCGCAATGCACCAAAATGTGAATAACTTAAATATCTTTGTCAATTTTCAGATTTGAGCTGATTTCATCCTCTTGAGTGGTTATCATGAGTGGAGAATACTCGGATGTGTCTGGTCCACCAGCCCTGAGCGATACCCCGTACCCGCTCTGCAACGAGTCTCTCAACAATTCCTCCGACCCTGTGTACAACTTCACATTGAATTCTCTCCTGTGTAACAAAACCTACGAACCCATAGTCTTCGTTGCTGTAAGTTGAACTCTTTTAACTCGTCTATTGGGAAATCCATATATGTTGATACAGTGTGTTATTGGCACGAAAACTGAAAATCCTTGGGATTGGCATTGTGGCTGCGAAAACCTTGGAACTCCTTTTAGCACAACCCGTGGTTCTTGTACATCCACCACGGTTGCAGCTGAGTTTCCGTGTGGAACTCCTCGTCTGCTCGAAGTAATCTATAAGGGAGAAAATATTAAGCGGTTATAAAATTACCAACTGCAGATCCCATCGGAAATGAACAAAAACATACACACTCGAACGCAGAAGTCCAAATACACGCACTAGGAACTTAACATGAGGTTTCTTTCGACAGAGTGTTAGTACCATAAAGCATTTGGTCATAAACTGGCTATTTTCTATTTCAACCTGTTCCAGAATGAAAAATTACTTTATGACTTCCCGTTATACATACATCATATTTTTATGGCACCGTTCCTACTTTCAAGGTAGGGCTGGAACTGGTGAACGAAATTATAAATAAAATGTATGCTTTCATGATTCCATGTACCATATTCCCTATATGACATTATTTTCAGCGGTTACTCCAGCGGTTGTAGCTTCCTTATCGGAGCGTGAAAACTGTTCCAATACATATGGCATACCATTTTTATTGCAAATTTACCTATTAAGCGCGCTTACAAACAAGTCAGCTCTAGTCACTTTCCTTTATCGAGAGTCGAGACGTCGAGAGCGTAGTGAGTCCGGATTGACCTGGCTACATTTAACTTCTTCAGTAACCTGGACAAAGAATTACGAATGGAGGTCATATGGGTTAGTATTTGCATACACTTCAGAATCCGTTCCAGCCCTGTGGTAAAAGCTATTATCAGACATTTGGGAACGGCTCCAATTTATTTTTATGATAGTGAAAGTAATCTTTACTGTTTTTCTCCACATTCCTCTCTCTCTCTCTCTCTTCCTTTCATTACATTTACATGCACTAAAGAAATGATTCTGTATCATTTCTTTAGTGCCATGCATTCTAATGTATATAGATGTATCATATTCATATCTCCAGATTTACTTCATTATCTACCCAGATGAGCCAACTGGGGAAGATCACGAGGAGACCAAAAACTGGAGTGCATTCACTGAAGCTTCTCCTACATTCCTTTGTCCCTTTCCCTCTCCAAACTTCTTTTTCCCTTCAAGTGGATCTCCACAGAAATTTTGGTACTTATAGTTGCCTCTTGAATTATTATGGTTCTTCGGCCATTATAAAAATAAAAAGCTAGCTATGTGCATGTACCCAAATATGGCAGGCTCCTGTATGACAATATTTGTGCTCACATAATCAAAAGAGTGCCTCCTGCTATTACTCCTGACCTCCAGGCAATGCTTTGCACAGGTATAAATTCAACGATGCCAGGAAATTCATACCTCCAAATATAGACAAAGAATTAACACAAAACAATGAAAGGGCAAATCGATAACATTTTCAACCCAACTCTACCTTTTCTTCCCTCACAAGCCTTACTACATACCATTGCACCGCTCAAACTTGTGGTGTAATTTACTCAATAAAAGCTACAATGTAATTGACGTGAGCAAAATTACAATATATCTTTCCCACGGCTGGCTTCTTGAATTAGCATATATATATATACGCACACAGTACAGAGTCACCTTAATGAAGTATCTATATCTCTTACACAAAAGAACAAAATTGACAAATCTAAATACAGACCTACCGCTCACAACAAATTTAGCCGATCCCCATTTAATCAGAAAGTTTTCACGTATTACACGCCTAACAAATTTCATGTATGGGCAGAGGGAGAGCTGTGTTGGCTTCAAAGCAGTATGTAATCTACACTCTACAATGAATTGCATTTTCTATGACTGAAAATTCTTGGTACTTAAACAAAAGAGAGTGTTATTTCAAAAATATATACCATTAATTTTGCATTTACTTGATGACTCACATAGTAATGCTTTTCTACCTTCATATCTTTATGCAATATACTATAGCTTATTTAATGATAGCCAAACGTTTTTTAATGAAAAATAAATACAAGAAAAGTTAAGACAAAGATAGGAGTACCGAGTACATATTTCCTTTGAGGAGGAACTTTGTAGTAGGAGAGCCAACTAAATGAAAAAGGAAAGACTGAACATGAAAATGTAAACCAGAGAATCTTATCTGCTTCCACCAAATGCTGTTACCATATTTGAATATAAAAAGACTTAAGAAACAGTGATGAGTGTGTATGTAGGTGGCTTGAAAAAGATCCAGGAAGGAAAATTCACTAACTGAAAGTCTTCGTTCATGCTTGACGAGATGTGAATTATATTTGTGGAGCTCGTCCATGTCAATGTCTGTCTGCCGCATTGGAATTCTTTGTTAAGCGACGGACTCGTTTCTTCATACAGTAGAGGGAGAGAGAGAGGGAGAGAGATGGATTAATTCCAGACAAATCCTCTAGAATTAGACTTCCCTTTTCCCTCACTTCTCTGATAGACCAACTCAGTTTTTTTCCCTCCGCAATTGTTGGCAAAGACAAATTTATTAGAATTTCTGTTGTGATGCATGACACCAAATTATTATTGCTCCGAAGTACCCCCCCCCCCAAAAAATAAGGAATCCTTAGAAAGTAAAATGATGTGGGGTCCGCTGAGCAATAATGTGAGACTTTCCTCTGCGAATGCCAGTTGTCAAATAGTGAAGAAGCTCTTTCCCAAGGAATCCTTGAACCTCAAATCCTTTTTCATGAAAATAGTTTCTTCTGCAGATGACGTCTTGCTACATGTAAAGATATGTCTCATCATTCATCCCACATCCCAGTCTAGTCTCTAACAATTGAAGAGCAGGAGTAAATTTTCTTGCTACATTGAAAGCTAACAAGTTTCCAAGTTGTGTGGTACAGATAAATCATTATTTAGTATTCTCCAATAGTAGGCAAGCACATAAGAGCAGAGTTGTATTGTACCCGCACTAAATCTTATCAATCTGTTGCACGAGTTTAGATCTTATTCTAAAATCCTATTAGCGTTCACATATTTAAATCGTTAAATGTAACGAAGTCTATAAGTAACCAACTCTCTATAATACTTAACAATACTTATATTTTTATTTGTGAATTCCAAGTGATATGACAACGGTGATACTTTTATCACAATTTTCTGCTTTAGATCTTGCTGCATTTGATTTTGGTAGGAACCTTTCAGAAGCATTGAATATAATTTATACTTTTTCTCTATAGTTTGCAAATACTTAAATATTAGAGTAAACCATTGTCCAGTCGGTGGAAATGATTTATAGTAAATTGAAGGGGACTTTTTTATAAGAATCCTACAAATCCCTGTAACTTCCCTGGGTGTTCAATTACTGTACATACAAGTCAAACTTGTCACACACTTGGGTTTTTTGATGAAAGTATTTTTTTATTACTATGTACTATCATTATTATATATAGCGAATACTAACAGGAGCAAGAGCTTTCCCCATCATAAAATATAATGAAGGAAATAAAGGATTTATACTCTGAGATTTCAAGTACTTTCTAATGCTCTCAATAAGTCTCAAGGTTCGGAAATTCCTTCCACGAAAACATGGTAATTTTCACATCTCTCAATGGTAATAGCGCATTAGCAACAATTTTCGAGCAGGTCCATAGCTTTCAAAGTCATCCGTGCCGACCGGTCTTTAATAAGCTGCACGGGAAATTGGCCTAACGTGATCGTTTTGAAAATGAGCCTTAATTAATGCATTAACGCTCTCAACTAAATCCTTATGTTTCCTGTTGCATTGCAATCATATTGCAAATAATGTTGTCATGTCACAATAAGTGACAAGATGAAAGGAAGGATGGAGGCAAAGTTACGCGTTCTATGCTTGTAGATATATTGTATAAATATACCCGAGCTTTTACTACTTGAGTTAGCGAGATGTTCTCTCGGTAAGAGGAAAATAAAGAATAGAGGAGGAATTGGGGAGAACTAGTTGGATTCTAGCCCTTTTCCAATCCCTTTCTCTTTAATTGTCAAGCAGGCTTCTGCCTCTACAGAGTAAATGTGAAGGTGAGTGTGCCTCCTACGTTTTCCTCATTTTTCATGTGACATGCGGTGTGGCAGGCTGTCATTTACACTGTGTCAACTCTCCAAGCATGTCTCCATCTATTTTCAATTTCCTTACGACCGTCAACATATCCCATATTTAAGCCCATTGGATAGGTGATTATCTCCGAATTTTAGCATGGAAGTCAGCACTTGATCACACAGTGCTCCGACAAAGTAATATTTTCTTAAGGCGGATACACACCGCTCCTTGTAATCCTTTCTGTTTTCCAGGACAGTGCTTTCCATGTCGCTGGAATATGAAGGATAGGAAAAAACATTTCATAAGGCGTAGCTGAATCCCTCGTAAAGTTTTGTTTCCAATTTAGCACCTTCAAGAGAACACAAATTACAGCCTGTAACTTTACAGGTACATATACGTTGGAGAAGTGATAAAAAGGGTTTGACTAAATTACACTTGGTGATTACTAGAAAAGAATTGCAAATTAGAATTTATATTCGAAATCCAAGGTGAGATCTAAGAAGGACCCGGGGTGATGTGGAAATATCGTCGGCTAAAGTGCAAAAGGGGCTATATGCAGAAATCGTTAATACGAGATAGTTCCAACTTTGTGCGCTTACAATTCTAATGCAAAAAGGGGCTATACGCATTCCCGCAGCTGCTTGCATGGCTACGCTTCTGTACGT
>JAQFXU010003173.1:0-17238 GCA_034693705.1 Spatulosminthurus flaviceps | reverse complement strand
ATTTTAAGTATTCTAATTCAATTAAAATGCAGAGGAAGACTTGTGACGAGGAGAAAATTTGAATTCTTCAAATGTTTCTCTTAACTTTCTCCCTAGTTTTTTATAGTATTAAAATTACATTATTTGCAAGTGGGGATGTGAAAGTGGATGTAGGATTTTTGAGTGTGCTTGCTGTTCCTTGATATTGGGAAAAGATACCAAAGGGATTTGCTGTTGTTGACAAAAGAGTCTCCAGACTGGACATTCCCTATGAGAATTTTCCTTGTAAACATGAGATGAGTGGGCGATAAGGCGTCCCCCTGTGTGGTATTTATAGGAGGGAGAGAGAAAACGACAGAGAGGAAATACCCGGGTGATCTTCTTCGGACATATTCATATGGAGTGAAAGCCCACACTTACATATAAAAAAGAGGAGGACGAGAGAGAGAGAGAGCGGGCCTATAAATCTGAACAAAGTGCAAGTGATTTATATGTCAAAACTTGCGTGAACTATTGTTAGACTTGAAGCAATAAAGTGTGCCCCAAAGCGTCAAGTAGTGACATATATTACACATACAGTACATACATATCCACTGCACTTTCTCCTCCAACTCCTCCAACAGAGAAAGCATAGAGCATATAGAAAGCGATAGAGAAAGCATAAGAGTGTGTAAGTGAGTGTGTGAGCGAGCGAGTGAGAGAGAGAGAGAGAGGGAAAAAGTGAAATAGAGGAAAGTGAGACTGGAGAATTCATCCTCTCAAACCTTAAATCCAATTTCCGACGTCATCCAATTCCACGCTCATATACACTGAATGTAGAGAGGAGGAGGAGGAGGAGGCCTTGGACATAACAACAACAAATACACCAACAACAACACATCACAACTGGATCCGACAACACAAGTGTCTCGCATTGTTCCCCTCACTTCTCCACCATCCTCTCCTACATTTTCTCTCTCCTCTCTCTCATCTCAAATCCTAGTTTTTTCCTAAACCTTACTCTCTCCAGTTTTCTTTCTTTCTTTCTCCCACTTCTTCCTCATCTCTCTCAAGATGGATAGAGAAGAGCACTTGTCGCTGGAGTTAACTCACTATTATTATCTCCTTGTATTGTCATTGTGATTGGTTTCATGTCCAAGGATATCCAATTTGCTCCCCGTCCTTTCAAACTTCTTTGTAGCTCCCCCCTCAGAAAACATTCCCCTCATATGCACAATCACATAATTTCATACCCATCTGCCTCCAGAGAAAACCTAGTACTTTCTCTAGGGAAGCAAATCTTATTGAAAAATGACCAAAATATTTCTATCCCCTTGCAAACGAGAGGTAGATAAGATCAGGTTGCTCCGAGGATGTTAGGAATCAAAGATATTTGATCAGAGGGTCAAGGATTTTTAATTGAAAAAAGGGGGAGGGTAAATGTCTGGAGGATCTACTCTCTTTTAGAATGGCCTTACTCTAAGGTTATAAGAGTTCGGGTGCTAAGGAGTGATAACGAAGTGAAGGAGTGTTAGGTAAAGTCGGGTGAAAGAGAGAGGAAAAAAATTTAAAGGAGGGAAAAGTAAGGCTGAGGAAGGATAAAGTTGGGAGAAGTAAAACAGAAGAAGGAGAGGAGGGAAAAGAAGAAGGGTCAGGGGAAAGTAAAATAAGAACCGCAGATAACTCAGCATTCACACGTACTCGTGTCCATCTATCTCCCGGGCCCTGGTCTCTTTGTTAAGATTCCTCTCCTACCCTCAATCTCAAAGGACTTGGCTCTAACTCACTTCCGTTCTCTTCCAAGCTGCCGCCTTTCTATTCCCATTTCCCTCCACACTTTCTCCCTTGCTTTCTCTTTCTCTCTCTCTCTCACCCGCTCCTATGTCTGCATTGTCCTGTCATTATTCATTCATGACCGCATTCTATATCCCAAGGTTTTCCAGCTATACCATATGAGTTCAATATGCATTAGCATTGTAGGGTTGGAGAGGATGCTACCATTTAAGCTATACCATGTCCATTACATATGCATCCTCCTCACATTGATTCCTCCACATTTACATACATAACTAACAAGAAGGATAGTTTCTCTCTCTCTCGTTCTTCTTAGTTCGCTTCAACTTACGAATACTAAATGTAAACTTGTGTACACTGAGACCATTCACAAATTATTCCCTCGAGGGATGATAGCCTTCTCTCCTTCTTATCTCGTCAATAAGGAGAGTTTCATTTCAATGCAGATCACATGTATTTTAGGAGTGAGGGAAGAAGAACAAGGAAAAGAAAAAAAATTGGAACAATTCACTCCCATGCTATTTATTCCCTATTGCTAATATGCACAGAGCTTGTATGGTTATAGGTTGAGGATAAATCCGTATGGTTCCCCATAAAAAACCACCAAATGCTTTTAAATCCTTGGGAATTTAATTTTTAAAACCCATGCTATTATTTCCATCCCTATGTTTTTTAGACCCTACTACATGAGCATTTTGTATGGGATTGAGAGGAAATCAGGTCAAGTGCTAAACTATTGACGTGAATTTTTAATGTGCTGTAATACTAGTACAATGTTCTGGTCTCATTACATTAACATTACTCTGTTATTCTATGTTCTAGACTCAATCTTGAAATTGTTCTTGGGATTCTCTGGTAATTTAGAATAACTACTTTTTTGTAAAGTGAAAAAAATTTTTCTAGATATTTTTTGTCTTTTATGTGTAATAAAAATCATAATGGGGGAAATACATCAAGGAGGTTTTATTTGTCAAAAAAAGAACTTTGATTGTTTAATTTAAGCTTTTTCCTAGAAAAGTTTGTGGAGAGAAAATGTGTGGAAGAAATTATACAGTAAAAGCTTTGATTGCGAGTGCCACAATTATTTCAACTAAAGCACTAGGCGAGAAATAATGAAAAAGACAAATCGGTTTTCTTTTTTTTCTTTTCCCATTTTCCTTATGGGGGAAGTTTTTGCCGAACAATGCATAAGACAATGGGAGAGTTGAATGAAATTTTGAGGAAGGAAAGAAAAAAGAAGGAATGTTCTCCCTTCATCAAGAAACACATAGATCTTGTAGTGTGGTGAGAATGACAGAAGAATCCCTGACATTTCCCCATGATTTTCTCTTTTAAAGAAGCCAATTTCTTTCTCCACATGGAGCAAGATTAGAAAGGACTACTTAGGCCAGAAATAGCATTGTGTTTATTGTACTAGCTTTGTATGTAGAGGAGCTCCACTTGAGATATAAAACTATACATGGAAAAATAATTAAACAAAAAATATTTGACGAGCTGTTTCACGACTTTCTTTTATCTCTCTCCTCTCATGGACATTGTCTCATTTCTCTCTGAGTCTGCTGTATAAAATGGGGAAAGGAGAAAAGAGGAATGGCAATTACAAGGAAATATCCATGTCTTTATGGCTATGTATTTCCTATGGGTTGACTCCCAAAGATAGAGAAAGAGAGAGATGTGAAGGGAATTACAGCTTTTGTTTCATTTTGTTTGAATTTATAATAGTATGAGCCGTCTGCTGGTCTCACCACTGTAATTGCAATATTTTTAGAGCCGTTAATATTTCTCGGAATCTCTTTTACTACTTTCACCGACCTAGCCCTATGTATGTATGTGAATGGGAAAGAGTCTCCTGCACTTTTATGTATGCACATGCAATTGAGCATGTAAAAGGACTACAGACAGTACAAGATGGTTCATTTCTACATTAAGGGGCACCTATGTTTAACACATGGACGTTCTTATGTAGAGGATGCATTTCCATGCATATTGTTTTCCTTGGGAGTGGAATCAAATAGTGAGAATACCACACCAGGGAAGACATAGTAAAGGAGAAAGAGATTGTGAGTGTAGGGAAGGGAAACTGGAAACAATAGTAAAGTGGAAATTAAAGAGAGAGGAAGTAGGAACGTCCCATGTAGAACTTGATAGGGATGACGGAAATATTGGGAAGGAGAAAGCTCGGCGACAACTTGTATGTTGAGGTTTTTGTATAGAGAGAAAGTGAAACAGAAAGAGAGAGAGAGAGAAAGAGCTGAGCACACTTTTACAGCTTCATAAAGTACGCCCAAGAGAGAGTGTAAACGATCCTATGAATGGCCAGAGAAGGACAAGCAGACGACTCTAAACTGCACATTGGATCTTTAATTGGAAGTACCATCCACACAAAGACAAAAACTACAAACAGGTTTGCTACTCCAAGACAAAACAACAACCATAGTTGAGGGTTATGGAGTTTTGGTGAAAATAGATACAGAAGAAATGGTGGGGTGGAAGTTATATTGGATTGTTGCATTAGCTATTTGCTTTCTCCATAACATTGTAAGCACCAGCTTTCTCCATTTCCTTACTCTAATTTAGTTCAGGTTTTCTCCATGGGTACTTTGCATTTCATTCCTGTCAGTTTTAATGTAGTTCAAATTAACTTTCTCTTGGTGCTTTCACCCAAGACTTTCACCTCGTACTTTCAGCATGTACTGTCAGCACGAACTTTCTATTGGTATTTTCACCATCCAATTTCTTTCTGTACAATCACCAAGAACTTTCTCTTGATACTTTCACCACGAACTTTCTCCTGATACTTCCACCACGAACTTTCTCCTGAAACTTTCACCAAGTAGTTGGATGCTGTAATATTATCCATGTACATGCTAAAAAAAGGTAAAGTTAATTACGTCTCTTTGGACGGACTGAGCATGTTAAATAATAGTGGAGTAGCGTAAGTTTTGGAAAAAAAGAGAAATTTGATTGTTAAAAATTCTGTCGATATAATTTCTGGGAAGAATTTGATTATCTGTCTGGAGAAGAAGTTGACAGTACTCATTGGATGTCTACTTAGTATACAATGTATGTTTGAAGCTAATTTAATCTCAATGATGATACTCACTGTGTAGTAGATATATATGGTTAAGTAAGGACTACGTAGGATGTATATGTGTTAGGAATAAGATATGAGATTGGATTTCAACGAGACAATTACTAGTAAGGGAGAGCCGGCTGCTCTTTTCTCCTTTATTCCTCATTGAGATAGCAATCTTGTTTACCACACTTTGGGAAGTGTAATTTGGAATTGGATTGGATGCTCCACTCACAGCTGTACTACTAAAACTACCACTACCATTTTGATTCTATGAGTGTACACAACCATAGGCTTTTCCCGATGAGATAGTGGAGAAGTCACTCTTTGGCTTTGGTAATAGCCTCAGAACAAATCCAATTTGCAATATTTTGAATTTAATCATTTTCCCGCTCCGACCATATCCTCTCTCTCTCTCTCTCGCTCTTCACAACTACCACTACAATTCTAACTTCTCTATCTTCCACAAATAAGCATCACTTCCATTCCATGTAATTTAAGACTAACGAATTACTACTTGAGTAACTCATGTCCTTAAACATTGCGGTATTGGGGAGTGGAGACATTGGTAATTTAGCTTTAAATATATGGACGTCATGGATTTACATACATAAATACATATAGCTATAGTCATAAAATACACATTTGAATCTCAAATGCTCTTTTTAAATTAACAGGACTCTATCTAAATAAAAATATGTTTATGTATTGAATATATGCACATCGAAGTAAATGAGAGTGAGAGAGAGAGAGAGAGAATTTTAAAGGCGAGAAAATATCACACACATGGCGATAGAGTTGAGTCATTGGAAATTCTTGCAATGTCCCACATGTTCTCTTTTCTCCCTTGTCACAGTTGGAGAGTCACACAAGGAGGTACTCCATATGTATACACATGTAATTAATACGTATGTACAAAGTTATGGGTAAAAACTGTCGGAATTTTTTTAACTTTCAAAAATTAGGCAATGCCTGCCTAATTGCTTGTCTTACATAATAATAATGTTTTACATTTAAACCTATTGTAGTACATAATATGTTGTAGCCACAAATATTCGGTGTGTAAGAATTTAAAGCAAAACGTGTACGTTACTACCCACATATTATTAGGAAAACAAACTCATCGTCATGTCTTACTCATAGGAAATATTAATAGAAAAAAAACATTTGCTTTTATTTTTACTGGATGTCAAGAGAGAAAGACAGAGAGAGAGAGAGAAGTCTTTATGAGATGCACATTAGCTCGTAGTAGTTTCATACGCATGCAACATATTTACCAATATGTTTTAACTTTACTCGTTTACTATTGAAATTATTTTTGGTACTTGGAAAGGAAGGAAGAGTCACGGAAAGAGCGGTAGGTAAAAAGCCAAACAAGTTTTACTGTTCTTTAAAAAAAATCTTACCTATAGAGTAATATACAGTAGAGCTATAGCTAATTATACCTAAGTAGTCTGAAGCAATCTGGTCATAATATTAGGTTTCCACGCCAGATGCGCCTTTTTTCCGCCTCCTCCCATATATTTTCTGGGGGTGGGTAAAGTTACATTGAAATGCATTGTATATGAAAAATCATAAATGCACAAGTTTCTACAGCATTTGTGCATGGGAATGTATAGGAACGAATTTCTATGTTAAATGAACATGAGCATTTGAGACTGTCAGAGTCAATAGATAAGAGAGGAGGGAGTAAAGGAACGTTGAGTGTGAGCATTCTCAATGTTTACACGCATAAATGTGGTGTTGAGCACGTAATTTATGAAATTCTCTCCAATTATTATTCTGTATCTAATCATGCATGATAATCTTTTACATACATATTTGCATGCTAATAAATACCTATAATGGCTCAATAGCTTTTGTTGACATTCCCTTCAATACTCACACTTTTAGCTGATATTTACACACTACACTGCCCAAATACAAGCCAATGTAATCACATTAATTCATTCAGGCCTTAATTACAGTATACCTTCCTTGAAGGCCCTTCAGTAATCATAGGGTATTGTCAAAAATACATTGTGTACAAAAAATGATTTTTTTCAGGAAAAAATTATATTCAATAAAAAACGCTTGGGAAATTGATTAGAATTTGCAAGGTCATTATCAATTTCGATGCCACAAGCAAAATAATAGTCCAAAATGTTACCTGACCCGAACGTATTTACGGGAGCAAAAAATCCCAAAAAATGATTAGGCAGGAAACACATTAAAAATTAAGTAACATTTCTAATATGTAATTTAAGGAGTTGGCTCAACTGAAATATTTCTTGTAAAATTTTTTAGCATAATTTTAAAATGATCTCGAGTGTATAAATAAACGTTAGACAATGTGAGGCGTAATAAAAGCGTGGATAATTATTCCTACTATACGCTGGAAAGTTGGCAGAGTTTCCACATGAAATTTGCCAATGTGGGAATGTATTCCGAAGGAAAAACCTGTACAGTATACACTCCCCCCACTAACCTACCTATAAAAGCCTTAATATGTTGGAGGCTTCGTGTGTGGTAAGAATTTCTAGGAAATGACTCCTCTTACCAAAGGAGATGAGAATTTTGGCGAAATAACAAAACATAGCTCTCCCCCCGCTGTGCCTATACTATCAAGCTCCAGAGCCCACATTAGCAGGTGTAATAGAAAATGTGTCTATCATTTTGACTCTATGTTAACTGTACATACGTAACAATATACAATTGCTATAGGTTTTTAGTAGGGTAAACATATTTTTTGAAGGTAGTAGATACGGGTAGAAGTAGAAAGGAAAAGACACGTCTGAGAAAACACGGGGGAATATAAGTGAAAGAGAGAAAGAGATGGAGAAGGATTGACATTATATGGTCCGGTCCGTTGGACTCGTCCATGTCTCTTTCCCACGCGAGTTAACGCCCTGGCAAACACAAACATTCCCACAAACTAATTACTCCGAGTCCTAAGAGTTCCAAGGATGGACCTTATACTACACCAAATATATACATATGTATCAAGTTCCAAAGAAAATTGCAAGAGTCGGTGGAAAGGAAAAGAGGTTTTTTCCCTACCTACAAAAAGGGAAGGAATTAGCGTGACAGTGTGTATCTTTTCCTACGTAGTGCGTATCCCAGACCCAATGAGTTTTGAGGTTAATACTTGGATTTGGTCCGTATGAGAGGATTTAAGCCACGATTAGTCCCATTTATTCCCTTCCTACAATCTATTTAAACCTCATTACCTTTCCCTTCATATATGTCAAATAGCATGTTTTTCACATGGTGACAAAACTCCTGAGTACGTACATATTTTCATATAATTTCCTACCACAATATCCGAGAAATTCTCCTTCTTGTGGAAAACACAAACACGGAGAAAGTGAGTAAAATTACATTGAATTCCGCCTCAAGAAACTTATTTTCTCTCTCTCTTGCAGGTTGGAAACATAGAGAGACAAGATGTCTATGGACAATGCAAGTTAGCGTGAGATTTACATTATTTCGCTTCCCTGGAATTCCCTTTTGCTACAGACTTGTGAGAGATGGACGTGGAAGAAGGAGAATAAAGTCGTAAGTAAAACAAAGATTCCTATCCCCTTCAATTTCACCTCCCTCAATGATCCTCTGAAATGATGGATACTCGTGTACATGCTCAACTCATGTGAGTGATCCCATGTTAGAGAGGAGATGATCATAAAAGAGCCACATATCATCATCCCAAGAGGTAGCCATTTAATAGATACACTGATCCTACACAATCCTACAGCTACTCGAGTACCACTCATCTCTCCACACAACTCCAAGTCCAACAGAGAGAGAGAGAGAGGTTACTATTACATTTAATGGTCACTGGTGTGGTTTTACTACCAAAAGCTTATTTACACACAGAGAGAGACACACACACGCACAAAAGCAAACCTATCCAATCTACACACGCATCAGACCACCAGTCCAGGTTTGGATATAAACCAAGATACTTTACTTGGTCTCTAGAGTCATTATTGAGTAAGGGAAAAATAGGAGTCTGGGCCTAGAATACAAATTTAGTATGTACGTACAATGTAATTAAATGAGATACAAACCTCAGTATTTTACTTTTCTCTATCTATTTACAAGGCCCTGTATTATTCCATGTGTACGAGCCCGCTTTATATTTTATAAAGACAAACATACAAATTTACTAGTTAGAGACCCGCCGTTAGGTAACCACACCAGTGGATTTTGTGACATTGGAGCCGCAACCTGTCAACTTTCTCATTCTAAAGCCTACACATCTGTGTGGAATCCAGGTCATACGAAACATTGTATTGGTAGAAATGCCAAAATTCCCTGGAATTTCAACGTTGATTTTTCTTGAATAAATAATTGCAAAAGTTCCAAAAAGTTTTTTTGCTAAAATATTTTACTAGCGTGCATGTTACCAACAAAAATGTCCCGTCTCATAAAGGATTAGTTACATTTTTGTAAATTTACGTACATTACTAAACATGTGAATGTGAAAAACCAAATGTTACGTGCTTTTTTAGGTAGAACTATGTGATTTAGATTTTATGTACAAGCAACTGTAGAGATCTGGGCTAGGAGAGTGAAAGCAAAATCTGGGGTAGCGCAAACTTTCAAGGGACTTTGACTTTTAGCTGGAACATGAGAGCCCTTTGAAATATATTGACTCCTTGAAGTTTCAATTTGAATTAAAAGAGTAGTTTTACTGCATTATGCATATAGCTCTATACTTAAGGAAGAGTTGATTTTTTTCCAAAGTACACGTACATTTTCAGATGAGGTCTTGTGAATGTAACAAGGACTTTTTTTCTTACTTAAACTCAATGCAATGTTGTACAACGTGAAGGACCTAAATACTTGCTTAGAAAATAGCAAGCTAAGAAATACTAGAGGAGCAGAGAAGTAGGGAGAGAAAAAAAGCATTTCCGTATCTCGAGGAGCTCAGATTTGTTTCCTTCCTCCAAGTTAAAATTTTTTTTTCGTAGTCCTATCTCTTTACCAGACCTTGGAGGTGTAGCATCAATTCCAACTTAGATTTGTATTTTAACCTTGTATCTTGAGAGCTAAGAAGAAGCTCTCAATCTCCCTTGAGACTTTTTTCTAGAGAAATTATAGTAGCCTTTAGAAATTGAGATTGAGTCAGTCATCAGTAGAGAGAGAGAGAGAGAGAGTGAGTGTCAGTTTGAAATTCACATCAGGCTGGAAACGATACACAACACTCTTTTTACTATAGGAGATTCTTCTCATCATGAGAATATCTTGTTAGCATTTTTTCCAAGAGTTTTCCTCTCTCTCTCTCTCTTTCCATCACACTATCTTCCCTTCGTCTATTCCCTCAGTTAAGTATTCAAACTCCATATCAAATTACTAAAATCCAAATTCTCTATCTCTCATACTACTTTCCCAGCGGACCCGGAAACTTAATTACTTGAGCCAGGAGAAAGTTAGGAGGAGAGAAATAATCAAGAAATGTGTATATGGAGACGAGGAGTAAATAAATAATAGTTTGTCAACTAAAATAAAAATGTGTGTTGACAAATGCCAAAGAAATAAGATTCTTTCATAGTGCTATTTCTTTACAAACCATACATACATAGTCCATTGAATTTAAGTTGGGTGTGAAAAAAAATTATGAAGTAAATCTAATTTTCCAAAAATTTCAACAACTAAAAAAGATACAACTTTTTTCTAACTCAAGTTTTGGGGACTTGGTAGTATCTATGAGTAGGAGAGAGAGTTAGAGGAAGAGGGGGGAAAATCCTCTGAGAATTTTTTGTCTCTTTGCAACTATTTTGCTCGTGTGCCAACAACATGGGCATTACGACAAGTTTATGAGGGCAAAGAGAAAGATGAACGCGAGAGTCAAGGAGAGAACTTCCTTGTTGTCACACCAACAAAAAAATTTCATTTCCTACAATGCTAAAGCATTTGGGAATTATTCTTTACATTGGAATACATACACGCAGATATATACATGTTATTTCATGCTATACATATGGGACTTATTCATTCAAATGTTTTTATAAGGAGCTACAGATAAATTTCTGCGTACACTAAAGGATTCTTAAAGGTAAAACATTTCCTATGTTTAAACATACGCTCCTACTTTATCGTCTCCCAACGTGTCTCCAATCACACCAACTTTTTCTATATGTTTATCAACCATTCTACTTTAACATGTTCTTTTACTGGTGTTTTTGTGAGGCCTCAATTTTAACCATGTATTTTACTATGTATTTACATGTGTTTTTACCGAGCTATAATGTTACATATGTATTAGACAGAAATCCCTGATAGGGACTTGACGTATGTACGTGCATGTATTTAAATGGCACTTATTTTTTCCTGAGGTAACGTACGTGTTTACATGTATTTAAACGGGACTTACTTTTTCCTAAGAGGATGTGCATGCATGTACATGTATTTAAACCGGACTTATTTTGTCATACGTATTTGAATGTAAACAAACCCAGCCGTACAATGCAATGCTACATACTATGTTTTTACTTGATAGGAAAAAGGCTTAATGTGCATGTGTATTTATGCATATAGAAAGAATGTAAACAAAGGAGAGGTCTTGAGCCCTATACACAGGTAATTATGGAGAACTACATAACTATGAATAGGATTTTGTGTATCCTCCTTCTACTCCTTCTCCTCCTCCTCCTCCTAAAATTAGATTGAGAGCCATTCTCCTCAACTGCAATGCTATCCATATCCTTAGGATTAGCCCAACTAAAAGGTTAAGCTCCCTTGGCTCCGAGTGTTGCGTAATTTGCAATAAAAACTGACATTCCCATCCTTCTTCTTCCCTTACGTCTTTGCTCTACATTTCCCAAGAAAGAAGAGAAGAGGGAGAAAGAGGATTGTGATAAGGAATGAGAAGGAGGAGGAGGAGGAGGAAGCCAAAATAGGATTTCTTTTTGAATAGCACTCCCTTCTCCAACATCGACATTTATCATCGATTAAATCACTTGAGTGACAAACAATGACAAATGGAATGGATCCCAATAATATATTTTATGACCAACTCACTTTATTTACAAACATCTACGAAAACATTTTGTCTTCTCAGAATCTAATTCAATGACAAAATCTCCTTTTCCTAAATTTCCCTCCAATTTCCCTCCAACAAACTATTCCCATCTATTTAAAACTTTCTCCTTCTCTCTCAATCGTCTATCAAAGTTTCACTCGAGCACGTTTATTCTTTTTCCCCTTATAAGTACAAAGTAGGTTAAGTTTTAATTTAATCTTTCACTCCTATTCTATATATCCTCCAGCACTAATACAGCTCGAGACAATAAGCATTTGTTATTGGCTCTTTACTCCCATTCAAGGGACTTTCTACAAATTATTTCCTCTGCTCTTTATGTAGAAAGGAGGATAAAGTCCTTGGAAATTTTTCTCCCCTTTTAACATTTCTATTAGAAGGGACATTAACAAGGAAATGGGAATTTAATTTTAAGGAAGCAATCTATGGATGAACCTTGAAGGAAGAAAAAGTTGAGCCATCCGTGCAAGCATTGCAGATTAAATTAAAAGAAAGAGATTTATCAGATCAGGACCGGAACGACACCAAGGGACTACGAGTGTTTTCTCTGCCAAAAACTCTTAACGAAGAGGATCCAATGAGAAGAGCTACCACTAGAGCTTAAATACATATATAAATAGCTAAAAATATAGCCCTCCTTTCCCTTTATAGAGATCAGGGAGATAGGAGATAAAGGAAGAAGGAGACAGAGAAAGCAAGAAAAATCATAGAACAGTCGTCCATCTGTGTCGAACAATGAACTTCTAACCATTGGGTTAAAAGGGTAATTTCTATGACGTGAAGTTCAACTTTTAAAATCCCTCCAGCTTATTCCTTTTCTCTCACTTACTCTCCTTTCTCCCTCCCTTTAAATCTTTAACACTTTCTCTAAATCTCTTTCCCCCACATTTTTCTCTCTCTCTCTCTCTCTCTTTTCCTTTAATGCATTTCCCTAGCAACTTGTTCAAGCTAATTCCTACACACGTCCGTCCTTTGACCCAAATCCATTCCAATTTCTCTCTGTCGTTTTAAAACTGGTGAAGAAATTGTCTTATCTTCTTCTCCTCAACCACAACTTTCCCCTGTACAAGTCTTCCCTTTCATAAAAAGAATTATTTAATGGGAGAAGAGGAGAGAAAATCTGAAGAAAAATTTCTTTTCCCCCTCAAATGCCATCATCATGATTATCAATCTTCCTCGTACATTTTCCTAATCTTCCCCTTTCCCAAAATTACATGTGAAATCAAATTCTTAGTAATTTCCTCATCTCCTCATCCTCTTCTACATCTTATACTTTCTCCTACTTTCTCTCTCTCTCTCTGGATTATTTTTTTTTCTTATAGAAAATCCCATTGGTTCTTTCAAATTGAGAACTTTCTCCATGAGAAAATTCATGGAAGAGAAAGTGAGATGAGGTTGAAGGAAAAGATGGGAAAGTCCAAGAGAGAGAGAGAGAGAAAGAGTAGTGGGGAAAAAGAGAGGAGAAAAATGAAAATGAAGGATTATAAACGACAGAGGACAAACTCCGACAAGATTAAAAGGATTTGTCCCACTTTAGTCGTACTCTGAGGAGAAAAAACTTTACACCCGAATAACATACATGTAGTCGAGTTATATACAGGCGGAGTAGGAGTGTTGGTATAAAGAGTGAGAGAGAGAATCCTCTAAAAACTTTTTGATATTTCCTAACTTTGACACAAATCATAATCATAAATCATTGGAGAGAGACAAGAGAAACAAATTATATTAAGGGAAGGGGCATGTGAAGTGAGAGAGAGAGAGCAAGGGAAAAAGAGTGAGTGAGACAAAAGAGACAGGAGTTTTGGAGGAGGAAAAGTAGTGGAGGGGGCGGAGGTGGTAGAACAACAAAAGAGACTATAAAGTGACCTGGTTATTCTCTCAAATAAAACATAATATGAAATAATAATAGCGGAGCAATTCCTCCTTCTATCATACACACATATATAAGTTCATATCCCACTCACTTTTTTCCTCTCTCTCAAGTACACAGACAGTGAAAGAGAGAGAGAGAGGAAAAAAAGATGACAGGCCAAATTGAATGTGCTTGTTCAAAATGTGTACCATATCTGTAGCAAGAATAAAAGAGACAGCGAGGGAAGAAAATAGTTTCCTTCATGGAACACACATATTTATACATACGGAGGGATGATAAAATAATGTTAGAGTTGTATGTACATTATACATGTGTATATAGGAAAAGAGGAAGAAGAAGAAGAGTAGCAAGTGACAATGGGCTTTAAATCGGTGTTGCTGAGGAAGGATCCCTGTGGAGAAGGACGTGTCATCCTGTCAAAAGAAAAGCCTAGTCTCGGAGATATTGCTCTTTATGGTAAGTATAGGGAAAAACCCCTTGTCAAGGGTGGCTAACTGCTTCTCACACCAACCTTCACAATATACACGCTTCCTTTAAACCCCCCGATTTAGAACTCACCGTTTTAGTACTAAAACCATCAAATTCATAAACTATTGCTTCACATAAATATGAGCAAGACAAAACGCATTCTAATTTATGCATGTATAGGTCCAAAATTAAATTTATCAAAAAAGCTACATTTTAGAAAAATAATCCAAGTTTTTAAATAGCTACTATGCCCATAGCTACGAAATTAAATGTTACGAGTTTTATTTAAAATGGGTCCAAACAAAAACTAAAATGTAGTGACAAATTTTAAAAATTTGACAAATTTTGAATTCGAATTTTCATCCCCATCAGCGGAACACTCAACTAAATTTAAAACGGAATTCGTCTTTTGTTAAAATGAACAATAAGGAAATGAAGTTACGGGATTTTTTGAGCAAGGCTATTTTAGTTCAATTCAATTCAATTCATGACTTTATTAACGTGTTATTTCCAGTTCAGTACATAAAATGACTGTTCTCAGTAGGAGAGTAAATGTCAGGGATGCTGAAAGGTAAAGTCAATTTGGAAATAACGAACCGTGTCATGGCTCTTATTGAATGAAAACACTCTGCTCCATTGCCAGATATACCCTTGAAAATATGGAGGAGAAGAATGCTGGAAGGAATATGAGCTTCACTGACTTGAGTGTGTTGGAAGGAGAGAGTGCGAAAATGAAATGGAGTTACCTCTAAATTAATTGTAGCTACGTTTATATGAGAGTGAGTGAGCGAGAGAGAGAGGAAGAAAGAGGATCTGGGAAAAGTAGAGCAGAACTTTGTAAGAGAGTGAGAAACACACAAGCATACATACACATACAAAAAGAGAGAGAGAGAGTAAGAGCAGAAGATAGGAATAATCTCTAATGAATCATCCAGAATTAAGGGAGTGAGGAGGGAAGGGAGTCCTGTCACCATTTCCTAAACGTTGAGCTTAATTACCTACAATTTGCGATAATTAAAACCCATTCCCGGCGACACTCCAGAGTCAACAACTTTCATAATTGCCATCAAGACCTTACCTTCTTCGTACGGAGAGTTCCCTTCGCATAAATCCTCCCTCACTACACTTACTCTTCCCAAAACCACATGAGCTCATAAATCTACACCAATAACGTCTAAAGGCATAGTTTTGAGAATGAGAAAGTGTCTCACTCTCTCTCTCTCACTCCCCAAAGGTTGCATTTTTACAAATTATTTTAAAACTTCAATTTAAAATCTATTTCTACTTTTTCAAGGTCCTACATTTATTTCCTATGTATTTAAAAAAATATTTATTAGTTTTTTAACCTTGAAAACTAGAGCACTATAACGGGAGGTTTCTCCACGTTAGAACAGTACAAATAATTTTCCTCATTTGCAATGTGAAAATTTGCTTGGAGCAAAAACCACATTTCTAATACCCCACAGCCCAAAAGCTAATAGCGGTAAAAAAAACAATTCAGTGCTTTTTCTGCGTGGCTGTTGATGATATTTTTTTAAAACGCTTTTTTCCATTGAAGCGAGTTTTTCCACAAGACTAAAACCAAGAAATGACAAAAGCTTAAGGCAAAAGTGTAATTAGGGAAGAAGGACAACTGTTCTTAAGTCTTAATGAGTCTTCATTTAAAATAAATTAAATCCTATTCAAAAATTATTCTCCTTTGCTTTTTTCTTATATATATAAAATTACATATTGTTTTAAAGTCATGAAAAATCCCAGTGCAGTTTCACTCCTCGTACCTTTTCCCATTCAGATTGTATATTAAGAGGATTTGTCTCATTATGAAGAAGGAAGAAGATTTTTTGTCCTCTTAATTTTCTTGCTAATGAATAGAGAGTAAAGACAGAGGAGCTGGCATGAAGAATGAAGAGGTATTTTTAACGGTATAGAAATATCTACATGTTTTGAAAAGTTTAAAATGAATTTCTAAGATCTGAGAGGGAGGAGGAGAGTGCGAAGGTTGAGAAAAAAATTATTATGAGATTTTGAGAATAAAATAATGGGAAAATTCAAGATTAAGCCAGCGTGAGAGATTAAAGGGTGGGGAAGATATTTTTAAGGGAGAGTATTTAAAAGAGGCCGTCGTCTGGCTTATTAGGGGATTTTTTTTCTTGGACGAAGAGAGTTTCCTTCCTTGTTCTTAGAATACAGAGAGAGAGAGAGAGCAACTGCGGATTCAGAAACACACTTGGGACTATAAATAAGATAGGAAATTTATTCTCTATTTGGCTTTCCATGGATGCATGAATGCATGCATGGATTATTTTCTTTTTTGCTATATGGGATGAAATGGAGAGTTGTATGACTTTTTTCCTCCTTTTTTCTCCTTCTGGTTCTTCTACTCTTCTTCCCTGTGAACCGCACTTCCTTCCACAAAATTTCCCTGTGGATGTATACATTAAGATGTGGAAGAAAGTTTTTAGAGAAATAAAAAGTGAGAGAGAGAGAGAGAAAGCAAGAGAAAGTCGGAGATCAGGAGAGGCTTGAAGAAGTCTCCGACATGGGACTTGGGATTCTTAAGTATTACTTATATGTATTATCTTGTAGTAGGGAGAGAAAGCTCTTTTGCTAAAACCATAAACCACACATTTACTCATCGTTTCCCAGTCCCGGCCCTCCTACATGCGTATGCTTTATTTTCAAATATGAATTTAAATCTATTTTCTTTTTTCTCTCACACTCTCTCTCTCTTCTCCTCCCAATTTTTACCCATAGACTTTTCCCCTAAAAATTCCCCCTACTTTTACCATTTGGCTCCCTATCATTTCCCTCACCTACGCACTACCATTTATATGTAGTTATGAATAAAGTTAAAGGGGAGTTAATGCTTTGGTAGTCATTTGGCGGGAAAAACGTGTTTGATTCCAGAGAGAGAAATAAATTTTTGGGAGAGAGAAGGAGTAAAAAAAGGAAAAAACATTTGGGAACCAACCCAATCGGAAAAAATTGAGCGGGCTCAAGCGAAGCGACGTTCGCCCACGGCCTTAGCCTCACTCTTAGCCGTGGGAC